>JAMKQA010012936.1:0-23475 GCA_024699735.1 Posidonia australis
GCTGTACGCCCGAGGGCGATATGCCATGCCATGCAAATGCGTGTGGTGTCTAAAGTATAGGTGCATGATGTGTAGGGGTGTGTCCTAATGCTCAGAAATATCGCTCGTATGCCGGGTCAAGTGTTGATGCAATAATATTGCATAATAGGATCAAAGATCTAAAGTCTTGAGCGATTTATCATCCTTGCTTTCTACATGCCTAAATGTGATCTAAAAATGCAAGAAAACTGCTGGAAACAATCTGTGCCTTCCTAATGCATCAAGGAAGAAAACCAGATGAAAACCCAGAAGCAAATCGGGTCGAGAAAGTAAGCAAAACATATGAAAAACATGCTGTGTGCTACTGAAAACAGGCCACTGCGCCAGTTTGGTGCGCCAGACTGGTCTGGCGCACCACTTATATGCGTCTAAGTGGGCCAGTAAAATATGCTGAGGGAAAAACAAAAGGTTGCGCAAAGCCAAAACATCAGAGGGCGCACTTTGGAAAAGTATGCAGTAGAAATCATTATGTAAAACTCGGAAAAACATGTCTTGAAAGTGCTAGAAATGCAAATGCAATGCAATGACCTTGAGCTCAAGGGCTGGTAGCCTCACACAAGATCCAACCTATTTGAGCTAGATGAAGAATGCATGATTCAGCCGAGCCACTGGATCCTGGGGCGATGCACATGGTTCTCCACAAAGGAGTAAGGTGCAATCGACCTACCAGATTCAACCTGGAACTGAATAACAAAACAGAGAAAACAGTTGGAAAACAATCCGATCAAAGCTAAAAATCAGGCCAGTGATATCATGGTACATCAGAGAATAAGTCGTAAAAGATACAAGTTCAAAACCCTGCGATGAATTCATGCAATGCGAGTGTTTTGTTCTCTGGCCAATCTGGCGCGTCTGCTGAGTGCGCCAGAATGGTGCGCGGCACAGGAGCGCCTGAGTGGTGCGCCCCAGGGAGTCTGGATCAAACTGCAATCTGATCCAGAGTCTGCCCCAACAGAGATATAGGATGATTCATGCTAATGCAAATGGGTTCATGCCATTATTAAAAATTGAAAACATGATGGGGATGCATACGATAGAAAATCATCATGTAAATTATGCATTTAGGATTAAAACAAGTTGATGGGTTCATGAAAATATGCAAAATGCCTAGGAATAAACATGATCTGGATAAATGCCAATCAGAACATATGTAAATGATGATCATAAGCATGCTTTTATGTGTGAGAATACATAAATGCATGGCAAAACTGTGTGCAAAGAAATGATAAAAAGAAGACAACTTATGGAAGCTTTATGCTAGAAACACAAGCAAAGACTAGCATGGAGATTATTTTGCATAGAGAATAAGCATGTTTATCATGAAAACTTCGTAGAACATGGAATGAAACAGTCTACACGTACTTGTTTAAGCATGCTTTATCATGTTTCTGAAAATGTAACTAAAAAGGAAGAAGAGGTGGAAGGCCTACCTCTCAAGATGTTCCCTCTCGAAATTTCAGAGATAAAGAGATCCTTGCTGCTTTGGAAGGACCAAGGATGCTTAGGGATGCAAGGGAGTGCTCCAGAAAATGAATAAAGGTTGCTAGACTGAGGATGTAACTCATGCAAGAAGCTAGCTCAGAGCAGAATTGCAGAATTATGGATTTCTAACTTCAACACAGGATTTCTAACCTCTTTCTATGGCTACCTATGGGGGTCCTTATATAGGATTTTCCCATGGGTAACTCATGGGAATGGGGAGAGCCTCACAGACGAAAAGCCTGGAAGATTCCATGGCACATTCGCTGCTAGAGGTAATAGCTATGGGAGGTGGAAAGCCAGCAGCCCGCAGCCTGCGAAGTGGTGTGCGCCAAGGATGTGCGCCAGCTATGTGTGCCACCTATGTGTGCTAGGGAAGTTTGCTAGCTAGGTGTGCTAGGGATGTGTGCTAACTAAGTGTGCCAGGTAAGTGTGCTAGCTAGGTGTGCTAGGTAGGTGTGCTAGGGAAGTGTGCTAGCTAGGTGTGCTAGGGAAGTGTGCTAGCTAGGTGTGCTAGCTAGGTGCTCTCCCTTACTTGTCTGGTTTTCTAACTGGGCTGCGGGCTTGCTATGAGTTTAGGATTGGTCCAAGGATAAGCCACATCCAAAGCAACATCTGGAGCCTTATCAATGAGTCACATCAAAATTGGGGTGTCTACACACAGTTCTCAATCAAAGATTTTAGGAAAGCCAGAAAATAATTCTTGCGACCCCCTTAATCTCCAGCGATCGGTCCACAATTTCCAGCGACAATCCTGAGAACTCCAACGCTCACGCGTGATCCCCGACTAGCCCTCCTCCAGCTCACGCTGATTCAATGGCATCCAGGCCCTAGAGAAGGATCTACGGCGTGGAGGAAGTCCGTCGAAGTTTAAAAGCTTTGTCGTCGACAAACGCAGTCGCTCCTAGGAAGCCCTCCTCTTCCAATCCTTCTTCTAGAGCGATTCAGCCTCCAAAACCCACATCCTAGCTAACCCATCGATTCCCCCACATCCAGACCACCTCCTTCAACCTTTTGCAACCAGAGCAGCCGCTGGAGAAGCATCGCCGTCGAGCGCCACTAAAGAGACAACATTGCCAACCAGGTATTTATTTTCCCCTCTCTTTCAACCCCAAGCATGCCCTTTGAGGTCTAGAGGACTCTTTTAGCCTTTTAATCGCGATTTGCCCGAGGGGCCACCCTTGTCCGCCGTCGCCTCCGCCTCCGGTGGTGGGTTCACCACCACCAGCGAGGCCCTTGGTTTCCTAGGTCTAAGGGAGGTCCCATGGGCCTCTCCTCCCTTTGCCTCCTCCTCCTCCTTGAGCTCCCAACGCTCAGGAGGAGTCTAGTTGGCCTTCTGTGCCAGAGAACGTGGTCGTCGTCGCTCTGCACCGCCGACAGCCGTCGTGAAGTCCGCTAAAGCACTCCGGTCGCCCCCCTCCACACCATTACGCCAGGAAGGTCCACTGCACCGCCATGAATCTCTCCAAGCATCCACATTGCCGTTCTAGACCCTAGAGCCCTGTCTCCTCCTTTATCACGACCATCGCCGAAGCCCGCGATAGGGAGAGTACTCCATCCAGTCCTAGTCTTCGTTGACGCCTCCGGAAGCTTCGTCAAGACCCCCCAGAGTTTCCCTGATCTTCGCCGCACCAAGCCACCGCCTCCAGACACATTGTAGTTGGAGTCCCGTTGCCGGGGAAGAATGCCGACTAGGGGGAGATCGACGGCGCATTTTGGCCATTGAGGGCTCGATCGGCGCCGTTGGATCCTCCCCCCATCGCCTCCTCCAATTTCCCCTCTCCTTAGGTCACCTATCAGCCGTTAGAGAAGCTCAGATGAGCCTCCCAGGTCGTCGTCACTGGTGATCTTTGAATCACCGCGGTGGCTGATAGATTTAGGTTTATTTTATTTAAATTTCCATATGATTTTAAAATATTGCACTGAGATCCTAGAATTTTTCTCTTTGGTTCCTGTATTTTCAATTTAAGTTGCATTTCTTTAGTTTTACTGTAAATATTGCATTCTTTACCCTTTTTCATTTTAATTTCATTCTCAGTCCTGTAAATATGTGTTTTCTCACGTTTAAACCCCTACATTCATGTTTTCTTTGCAATTAAGTCCCAGGAATTTATTCTTTGACCCCTATATTGTCTTTTTTTAATTTACAGTGTAAATATTGCATATTTATCCAATTTAATTTTAATTCCATTTTCAGTTCTATTCACGCATGTTTCATCACATTTAGGTCCCTGATTTCATACTTTCTTAGCAATTAAGTCTTGAGATTTTGCACTAAGGCCCCAAAACTTTTAAAAATGAGTTTTCTGTGTAGAATTTGTGTTCTGAACCCCAAGAAACTTCATAATCACATTGACCATCATAATAGTCCAATTTTTATCACACTTAAGCCCTGTAATTTTGCATGTAAGTCCCTGGATTCACAACATATAATCCCTGAGCACAGGAAATTTGCATCCAGACCCTAAAACCAATTTTAAATCCGTTATTTAGGGTTTTAATTGTTTTCACACCTACTTTTGACATTTTCCACTTATTGCATTTATAATTTTGTACTTAATCATAGATTTCATTTAAAAATCATGTTTGCATTATAAATTGATCTTTAATTTCATATTTTAGTCATATTTGCACTTTTTGTGTGAATTTTGCACATTAGACCCTAAATTCTTAGGAAATTACCAAGGTGTAGTTTTCATACATCTTAGTGCCCCATTTTCATTTGATCTATCATCTGCACGCTAGGATAGAAGTCATTGGATATATTTTGATCCAGGTTTTCCCTCTTTTTTGTGAATTTTGCATTTTGATTTTTGTACTTAAGTCCTTAAAGGTGTCTTCACATCTGGTGGACTAAAACCATCTAGTTTGGGATCCACTGACCTAACGCTCGCTAAATGAGTAGCTAAGAATAAAGTCTAAGAAAGAAAGACACCAGGAAATGAAAAAAAAATGCTAAGGTGGTAAGGGTGGACTTGAAAATCCATGCTAAAGTCTACTTCACAATCACAAGGTACATATGAGCACTTTTTTAAGAAGATGATGTGAAAAATAGGATAAAGTCTCTATGATGACAAGATGAGGGTTCTTAACAAAGGTTAAATCAGAGAATTAAAACACTAGGAAGCTTTGGATCTTTTTAGTTGATGAGGTTAATGTGGATACTGTAGATTTTCTCTTTTCTTTATTTTTCACTTTTCTTTATTTCTTCACCTCGTTTCTTCTATGATTTTGTGGGTAAATCCGCGGCAAACCCTCATGAGAGACCACTCGACCACTAGGGCAACCTAGGGGCTTAAAGGCTTGTCGCACATGCTAAGTGTAACCATGATTCCTGTGAAAGTGAGTTAGGATTTCTCTTTTCTTTTTAGAGACTATTTTGCTTGAGGACTAGCAAAAGATAAGTATGGGGGTGTTTGATGAATTCATTATGCATACATATTTTATTCCCATATCTACCTGTTTTGTTTATAAATAATGTTTCTCGAGGTGTTTTATGTAAATTTTGTAGGAACCTAGGAAAAACAGGGGGAGTAGAATAATTGTGCCAAAAAGGAAGATATTTGCATTGAAAATTCTAAAGATACGTCAAGGGGTCAAATTTGCGTTTTCCGTAGGCCAAAAATATAAGAAAGAAGAATTGATCAATGGGGGATCGAGTCAAAAATAGTCCCGGAAGTCCTGGAGACCTGGGAGACGCCCAGAGGCTGGGGGAGCCCAAATAGTGCCTCTGACTTGGTCTTTGCATGTGGTTGGTTTGTGTTGGAAAATATCTTGTAACCAAATATAAAAATCGTTTTTTGTTTATCGAGATTTGTCTCTGATGTGAGGAAGTCCTTGTAAATCTATAAAAGGGCCCATTGTGTAGAGGAATGGAGAAATCTAATCTTCTAGGTTTTAGATAGTTGTTGTTTTTCATTTGTAAAGGGGAGATTGTGGAAGACCTTGAAGATCATTTGTGATTTCAGGTTTTATTTCAATAGAGTTATTTGTTTTTACATTTTGTCTTCCACTTCTCCTTCCTCCTTCCTCTTTTATTTTTATGTAATCGTGTGTAGCTAAGTTTTTAGATCTAGGATTGAGATGAAATTCATGTAATATTAGATGTCATAATTAAATTGCTCTATGTTTTCTTTTTATGCTTAATGCTATGATCATGTGAACTGGATGTATATTGCATAATAACCTCATAACATCGATAAACTTTAATAGATTAATGATTTCATCTTTTTAGTCTATGCTTTGGGAAGATTTAATTGGGGGTTGTGTATATAATCTCAATTCTATCATATGTCATTTGATTTAATTTGATTTGTGTATTATTATTCCTTTACTTGATAGTCTATGGTGCATTGCATATAGATTATGCTTGTTAAGATAAGAATCATTATATTAAATTATGTACATCAATCGAGAAATAGAGAATGGATTTCGTAGACACCCCGATTTTGAAGTCACTTGGCAGCAGGCTCCTCTGGATGGTGCTCTGGTTGCGACCACCAAAATCCTAGCCCACCTGACCCAATTAAGCCTGAAATCCAACAAATCAACCTAAGCCCACTTAATCTAGTCAAAATCCACTTAAAAATCCAATAAAACCCTAATTTAACAAATAAAACGCTAAAACCACAAAATCCAATTAAAATCCACCTAAAATCCCATAAAACCCTAATAAAAACCCTAATTAAAAAAAATGATTAAATCTACTTAAAAACCCAATAAAAACACTAATTAGTCAAATAAAAACCCTAATCCAATTTAAAACCCACTTAAATCAACTTAAAATTCAATAAAATGCCTAATTAATCAAATTCAAAACCCTAATTAAGTAAAAAGGAATTTAAACAATTTAAAATCCATTAAATAAGACAAAAACCCTAATTCAGGCTTAATTCCAATTAAATCATTTAAAAATCCAAATAAATTAGTGAAAATCCTAATTGAAATCGAAATCCATTAAAAATCCAATTAATAAAAAATTCAAAACCCTAATTAGTCCAAAAACCCTAAATAGACACTAAAACCCTAAAAATCCTAATTAACCAATTCATAAACCCAAATCGATCCAAAAATCCCTAAATAAACTTTAATTAAAACTCAAAACCCTAATTTCAAATCAATTAATTAAATCCTAAATCCAAAACTAATAATCATATGTAAATCACAAAACTCTAATTAAAAACTTAAGCTTAAAATCCATAAAAATTCCAAACCCAAAATAAAACAAGAAAATCCAAAATAATTAAACCTTAATTTAAAACCAATTAACTAACCTTAATCAAATTTAATTAAAATCATAAAACACAAATAAAAAGTCTAAACTAAAATTTTAAACCTTAATTTGAAATATAAAAGTCAAAACCCTAAAAAATCATGGAAAATCAAACCTAAACTAATTAAAACCTTAATTAAACCCTAAATCACAAAATTAAGAAATTAAATTAAACTCACAAAACTTTAAGTAAAACACTAAAATTAAAACCCTAAAAAGCCATAAAAATTCTAAAAAACAAAATCAAAACAAAAAAAAAAAAAAATCAAAAACAACCGTAGAAACCCTAGGCCCAATAGGCCCAAAAATTTCTTAAACCACAAACTTAGGAAAACTAGAAAATAAATTCGGTGAGCTCACCGCCGGCGGCCCGTCATCTCCTGCGGCCAATCCCTCCATCTTTGGCGTGCGATCCTCCATCAACGAGATCCCCAGACCTTCCTCTTCCAAGCTCCCTCTTGATCCAACGACGAGGGGCGCCCACGAGCGGAAGGGACGACGCGAAGAAGCCTGCTGAAGATTAAAAGACCCGCAGCTGCCTTTAGTGAAAGGGGAATCTTCTCCCATCCAGCGAGCCCGAGCTTCCCCAGGGCACCCTAGACTCACCTCCAACGCAGAACCCTACCCCAGCCAGCAGCCAAAGCCACCAGCCACCCACCTTTGCGACCCTGATCGTCATAGCCAGAGCACCGTCGGAAGAGTCTCGTCGTCGAGCGCCACTGGGAGGAACATCAGGCCACATCCAGGTAATCCTTCCACCTTTAAACTTCAATGCAAGCTTGTTAGGTTCCGTAGACTCCCTTTTAGGCTAGCTAGGCAGAGTTGGCAGCCCTGCCTGCCCTCTCACAGCCCTCCGGTGGTGGGTTCACCACCTCTGGTGAACCCATGGCCCCCCTGCGGTGGGAGGAGACCTCTGAGGCCCCTCCTACCTCTTCCTCCTCCTCTTCCCGGAGCTCCTTTACTCTAGGAGGACGCGCTAGTCGCTCGTAGGCCTGAGAACCCCACTGGCGACGCCGGATCCACCACACCACCGTCGTCGCCATGGTCCCTGCCACCGTCGTCAATCGCCGTCAAGAGGCGCAGGAGATCTTCGAGCCTCCTCGCGTCACGCCGTCGACACTGAAGCCTCCACCGCGTCGCTCCGCTCCCCACTTGGCTGCCGCACCGTCGACTTCGAGCCAGGAACGCCACCCCAACTTCCGTTGCGTCCTCCTCCGGCGAAAGAGATCGGTGGTCCTCCTCAAGCCATCCCAACCATTCGCAACGCCTTCGGGACCTTCCTCGCGCCTCCAGGAATGCCTCCCCAACCTTCCCTCACCGTTCAGACCATCGGAGTTCCCCGACGATCCTCCGCAGTCACTGACGCCGACGTCGAGATGGGAGGACCACCATCGATCACCCCGGAGCATGTCGACACCTCCCGGAGCTTCGCCGCGCCCCTTCGATGCTTCCCAGCCATTGCCTCTTTGATTGAAGTGCCCGCACACCTCCAGCCCATCGCCGTTGTCTTCCCAGGCGACGACGGAGCACCTCGCCGGAGCGCGAGGTGGGGGGAGAGGCTTGGGCCTCCCTAGCTCCTATCGTCGCTCCAATAGCTCCTGCCACGCTCTCCTCTAGCCTCCGGGACCCCCGCTCGCCTTCCTCCGCCGCTGGGAGGTCGCTGGTGCGTCGCCGAAGGGATCGCCGGAGATCCTCCGGCGATCTTCGAAGGAGTCTGTTTTGGGCTCAAGCCATTTATTATTAGGTTTTTTTTTAGATCCCTAGGATGTTGCATTTTGGTCCTTTTTTATTTGTTTTAGGTCCTGACATTTTACAGTTTCACCCCTGTAGCTTTAGGAATCTTTTTATTTCTTTTATTTCCTCTGTGTATTTTGCATAAATCCCCTGAATATTTTCTTTTTTTTAATCCCAAGCATATCCATGAATATTTATTTGCATTTAGGCCCATAAATCCATGTTTTCTTAACAATTAGGTCCAGAATATTTGCATGTGACCCCTGGAATTATTTTAAATGAGCTTTCTTTGGAAAAATTGTGATCTGAACCCTAAAACAACTAAAAATCATACTGTTTACCTCTAATTTTTATTTTTATCACATTTAGTCTTTGAATTTTGCATTAAACCCCTTAGAAATTAAAAAATGAGTTTTCACTGTGAATTTTGCATCTTTAACCTTATTAAATGGCATAATTACACTGATATTTATGGAATCCTTTCAAATAAGCCCTTGAATCCATATTTTACTACATTTAAGTCCTGACTTCTTGCATTCAAACCCCTAGAAATATTCTTAAACGATTTTTTCCTGTTAATTTGCATTCTGGACCCTTAGGTTATTTGAGAATCGTTCTAATCATCTTTAAAACTCACATTTATTGCATTTAAGTCCAGACCCTTTGCATTAAACCCTTCAGAAATTTAAAAACGAACTTTCACTGTGAATTTTGCATCTTTAACCTTTATAAATTGCATGATCACACTGGCCCACATAGAATCCCGTTTTTATTACACTCAGCCTCCTAGATTTTTTCACACAAGTCCTTAACTTCATAATAAATGATTTCTGAGTCGCTAATTTGCATATAGGCCCTTAGATCAATTTTAATCCATCCGTTAGGGTTTCGGAACGATTTCTTGCATACTTTTGTTATCTTTCACTTATGGCATTTCTTTTTTTTATTTTTATCATAAATTCCACTTTAACACCATGATTTTCACAATGAACAGAGTTTTGTTTCACATTTTAACCACATTTGCACATAAGCACGAATTTTGCACTTTAAACCCTAAACTTCTAGGAAATTACCTAAGTGCAATCTTCACATCTCAGTGCCACATTAACATTGGACCCATCAGTTGCATGCTAGAATGGGAACCATGAATGTAGTTTTCATCCAGATCTTCATTCTTTTTTGTGAATTTTACGTTTTAGCCCCCATGTCTGTCTTTTATTGCGTTTATGTCGTGTTATTGCTTTTCCCTTCATGTTTTCTTGCAAATAACATTTTCCAGAGATTTTGTACATATTTTAGTCCATGCACTACCCCTATGTTTGAATTTATCACATCCAACCATGAAAATGACCAAATTGCCCCTAGGTCTTCAATCCATGTGTATGCATTTTAATTTTGCACTCAACCTTTCCTAATCCTAGTACAAGCCATCCCTTGATACTTTTTACACATTTAGGCACTTGTTTATTCCTTTCATTTGGTTTTCAACACATTTACTCATCGATTCTTCATTTTAATTGAGTTTGTGTCTTTTTTGGCGTTTCCTTTTGTGATTTCTCCGTGTTTTCGGAATCCCTTGCCCTTGCCTTGCATTAGATTGGACCCTATTTTTACATCGTGTTTTGGGTTTTTTGACTTGATTTGGGTTTCGTCACCCGAGGGCGTACAGGAACTGACTGAAAGGTCCACACTGGCCCGTTTGCAGTTTATCTTCTCTTTTTTGATTTTCATGACCTCTTCATGATCCTGAGAACTTAAGTTGACTCCGTTGCTCATCTTTCATCATCCACATGGGTTTCCTTAAGCAATCGGTCCAATAACATTGTCATTTTATGTGATTTTTCTCACATGTCGTTTATCTGTTTTATGTGGATTCCTTCGCAATTTTTGCATACCATCATGCAAATCCATCTAGTTTTGTCTAGGCATTCATATTAGCATGTTCAGAACATTATCTAGGCTTAGCAAACAATCATTCAACCTTAGCAAGCGATTTAGGCTAGAAAGACCAAGTTTCTCGGGCGTACGAGGATGCCTAATACCTTCCTCGTGCGTAATAGGAATCCTTACCCATCCTCTGGTTAGCAGACATTCAACCTTCCCATCTGCATCCCATGCATTCACCTTTTGTGGTTTTCCTAGTCTTTCGCTTAAAAGACTAGGTGGCGACTCCTTTTCTTTTTCTTTTATCCTATCCTTGCGCCTTCGCCATCTTGGCATGGCTGTGATCCCCTTTCCCCTCCCCCTCCCTCGGGTCGGGCATGGTCACAGATTTAATTATGCATTTATATTTGCATGAATGGATTCGAAAATCCTAGCTCTTCGTTTATTCTAAATTTTTCTTAAGTGTTTAGTCCTTAATCAATATCTCTCCATTTTCATCTCAATAATCGATAGTATTCTTTATTTTTGGAATACTTTTTTCCGTAGGATTCGACCCGTATTTGCCACGTACTACATAGTACACCGTGCACTTGCGGTAATTAAATAAGACACATCACATGTGAAGGAAAAGAGAGGGGAAAGAAAGGGCACATGAGTGGAAAAGAAACAAGCACGCAAACTGAGGAAGACTATGCTCTATTGACCGGACTCACGCGAATCCCACATGCACACATAGGAGCACGAAGAGCCAGAAAACCACACCAACAAGGAAACCAAAATATTTGATTATCCAACAATGAATCCTTTACTCAATTAATACAAATATTTATGGTTTTACAATTGTGACCATGCCGGTGGAGGGGAACCGCACTCCCATGCGATCAGGAACGCAAGGAGACTGGTAGGGCCACGACGAATCCGAGGATGAGGAGACGGCTCGAAAACACCAGAAAACACAATATGGGGATAGAACAAGGAGTCGTCACCTAATCTATTCAAAACGGGAAGACGAGGAAAGTCGTATCGAAAAACAAAACTTGAAATCGAATGCGATATAATAAATGACTCATGGCAAAAGGATTCGACACATGGATCATTGCGAACCAAAGAAAGGGTAAGGACTCCTATTATGTATGGGAAAGGTGTTAGGCACCCCCGTACGTCCGACGAGTCAGGTCTTTCTTGGAATTTCGCTCACATGCATAGAAATGTGGGCACTTATATGTCAATTAATGGGACTACATGGATGATGTAAGAGAAATAAATTGTATAACAAAGGAGACAAATCAATCTAAAAACTAAGCGCAATCAAAACAGGAAACATAAAACAAAAACATAAAGTGTAAACGTGGTGGGATCGATGGCTAAACAGTGCCAGATTTCACCCCTAGATGACACGCGCATGGGCGACGTGCCACTCATGCGCGCACTTAGAACGTGCATCCCAGAGATGTCATAGTCGTTTGCCATCATTGCCTTATCCCCGGTACACAAGATATACAGCATAAACTATTATTAAGATGAGGGGTAAGTACATCGGGTTGGGGACTCATGCATGGGCCAAGAATCAAACAAAACCACTTCAACAAAGAACTAAGTAAAATGTCGAGGTGCGAGCAAATCAGATAGTAAAACCATGCTGAAGAAGCAAACATGCAAGAGTGACCTAACTAGAGGAGGTTGGGCTATGGCTTGGTCAGACCTAAGCGTGCATGGGTGGCGCGCTATCTAGGTGCGTAGGTGGGACAGGGGCCAGGCCTGGAGCATGGGTGGTCCTCCTAAAGATCCTCTAGTTGCATTGGTATCACCTGGGATGCGTCAACCAAGCACCTCGTTAGTATGGATACATGGAAGGCGCTATGCACATATACATGTTCTAAAGGCAGGTGTAACCATGCTGGCGACAGCCTCGAATATTTCGACGCGAAAGGCCAAAATACATGAGGGACGGCAAAGTCACGGCAAAAAACAATAAAAATAAATATGCAAATGCAGGAGTCGCCACCTAGTCTATTAAAATGGAAGATGAGGAAAACCATATAAAAACATGCAAATCATGCAATGGAAAAGCAGGTCATAAACCAGAAATGGGCAAGGATCCCTGTTACGCACGAGGAAGGTATTAGGCACCATTGTACGTCCGATAAATCGGTCTTCTATTGGTTTCTCATTTGCTTATGGAATGTCGGCTTTCTCAGCCTTTGTTGTACGCCCAAGGGAGGTATGCCTTGCCATGCTTGGTATCTTATGCTAAATAAGGGTGCATGATGTGCAGGATGTGTCCTAATGTTCAGAAGTATCACTCATAAGTCGGGTCAAGCGTCGATGCAAAGATATTGCATGAATAAGATCAGGGATCTAAGTATTTTGAGCGATTTATCATCCTTACTTTGCTATATGCCAAATGCAATCTAACATGCATGGAAATAGTTAAAAGCAGAGCTATGCCTCCCTGGTATATCACGGAAGAAAACCAGAAAAGACCAGAAGCAGATCGAAATGAAAATCATGCTAGAAAGCTATGCAAAAGTTGCTGTGTGCTACAGATGAATAGGCTGATGCGCCTGTATGGTGCGCCAGACTGGTGCTCCAGTCTGGTGCGCCACATCTGTGCTCCTTTGTGGGCCAGAGAGATGTGCTGAGGGTAAAACAGAAACCTATGCAATGCCAAGTCACATGAGAATGCCTTTCAGAAAATCATGCCATATAAAACCCTTTGCAAAACTTGGAAAACATGCTTTAAAAGAGAAAGAAGTGCAAGTGTAATGACTTGTGGACCTTGTGCTCAAGGGCTAGTAGCCTCACACAAGATCCCACCCTATGCTTGCTAGATGAAAGATGCAAGATTCAGCCATGCCACTGGATCATGGGCTGATGCATAAGGTTCTCCATGTAGGAGTAAGGTGCAACCAACCTACCAGATTCTTGCTAAGGACTGAATATCCAAAGAGAGAAAACAACTAGAAAACAATCTTGTTTCAAACTGAAAACATGCATGCAAAACCATGGAATGTCAAAGAACGAGCAGTAAAAGAATCAGGCTCAAAGTCATTCAGAAAACCATGCAAACAGATATGCAAAAGTGAATGTTTTACTCTCTGACCAGTCTAGTGCTCCTGAATGAGGCACCAGAGTGGTGTGCTGGAGAGGTGTGCCAATCTGGTGCGCCATATAGATGCTCCCCAAAAAATCTGGATCAGACTGCAATCTGATCCAGAACCTGACCCAGAATAGAGATGGGTGATTTATACTAATGCAAGTTGATTCATGCGGATGTTTAAAAGTTGAAAGCATGATAGGATGCATCTGATCAAAGCTATCTTATTATCATTTGATTAAAAACAAGATGACTTAATGGGTTCATGATAGAAATGCATACAAAATGCCAAGGGACAAACGTGAAACAATTAGACCCAATAAAACATAACTCATTGTAGGCGATATAGTGCAGATTTTATGCTAGAAACAAAATAAACATGCTTGCAATCAAAAAAGTAGAATTGCATGGAGAGCATCTTGCAAAGAGGATAAGTAAATTCATCATAGAAACCTCATGAAAATACAGATAAATCAGGCCATACATGTGGAATTTCTAGCATGCTTTATTTCATTGCAAAAGAATAAGAACTTAAAGGAAAAGTGGAAGGACCTACCTTGTCCAAGATGTTCCTTCAAGAAAGAAAAGAATGACCCAAGATAATAGCTCATTGATGCTTTGGAAAGGCTGAAAATATCTCTAGATGCAAGGCAAAGCTTGAGTACTCAAGTAGTTGCAGAATTCTGGAGAATGCTAGTGTAGCTGTGTGTGTCTCTATCTTTCAAGATGACCAGCCCCTTCAAATGGTTGCTTATGGGGTCTATATATAGGGATTTTCCATGGGTAACTCCTAGGAAAACTAGGAGCCTCGTAGACAAAAAGCCTAAAAGATTCCATGGCATATTCGCTGATAGAGGTAACAACCATGGGAGGCTAAAAGCCAGCAGGCAGTAGCCTGAGAAATGGCTGGGCGCCTGGTATGTGCGCCTGGTATGTGCGCCTGGTATGTGCACCAGGTAGGTGTGCTAGCTAGGTGTGCTGGGTAGGTGTGCTAGCTAGGTGTGCTAGTTAGGTGTGCTAGGTTGGTGTGCTAGCTAGGTGCTCTCCCCTACTTGTCTGGATTTCTTGTTGGGCTGCGGGCCTGCTATGGGTTGTGATTGGTTTAGCTAATAGGATTCAAGGGTTAGCCAAATCCAAAGCAACATCTGGAAAGTTCATCTATGAGTCACCTCAAAATCAAGGTGTCTATAGATGCCCCTTCCAGAGCGAGGTCGAGGGACAACGGGAACCAAGACCGATGCTCAGGGTTGACAAGATACCCCCATTTGGAGGTTACAGAAGGATGGTGTTTGCTGTAGGCGATAAGTCACTTATTCAGCGGATGCACCGAAAATCATGACTTGTTGCCAAATGCAAATGCAAATGCGAAATGCGTGCAACTGCTGATCTAAATGCTAGGGATGTGATGCTAATGCGAAAAAAAATGCAAGAGCCGATCTAAAAGCCAATGCAAAAATGGATGCCGACATAAAACACAGGAGTGGATGCTTGCGAGATGATGCAATGCTAAAGCTAGTGCTAATGAAATATGGCAAGACAAAGAAATCCTGTGCACCGATTAGGATCAGTGGCAGGAACAAATGACAAGTTGTCGGACTCATCAGCCGGATTATGAGGTTATCAACCTAAGAGACGGGATGTGACAAGTCAATCAAGTATTGTCAACCCGGCCGCCTGACAGCGTGACGGTTGTCAACCGAGTAGTTGGGGATACTAGCCCAAGAAAAAGGGGGCATGACAAACATACCATTTGTCAAGCAAAACGGGGCCCTGTCCACACGGACCAAGGGCAAACATAGAGATTTTGCGCCCACGAAAACTCAGAAGAGAGAAACAAAAGGACCTTGACCGCCTGGTCAGAGGGTCAAACAATGGGATTCCGCGCCCGTGAAAACCCAAAAGAGGAAGGATAAGGACATTGACCGCTCGGTCAAAAGGTCAAGCAACTGGATTTCCTGCCCAGGGAAATCCGAGAAAGGGGCTAGGACCTTGACCATCTATTCAAAAGGTCAAGCCAAAGGATTTCCTGCCCAAGGAAACCCAAGAGAGGGGCTAGGACCATGACCATAAAGTCAAAAGGTCAAGCCACAGGATTTCCCGCCCAAGGAAATCCAAGAGAGGGGCTAGGACCTTGACCATAAAGTCAAAAGGTCAAGCCACAGGATTTCCTATCCAAGGAAGTCCGAGAAACCAAGGACTTGGACTGCCCAGTCAAAGTCAACCAGCTGGATTCCGCGCCTGCAAAGGTCCAGGAGAGGCAAAGGACATTTGACCGCCCGGTCAAAGCCAGTAAACTAGATTTCTTGCCCGCGAAAATCCAATAGGGGCAAAGGACCTTGATCGCCCGGTCAAAGATCAGCAAACTGGATTTCGCACCCACGAAAATCCAAAAGGGCACATGACCTTGACCGCCCGGTCAAAGATCAGCAAACTGGATTTCGCGCCTGCGAAAATCCAAAAGAGGCACATGACGTTGACCGCCCGGTCAAAGCCAACAGGCTGGATTTCGCGCCCACGAAAATCCAAAAGGGGCAAATGACGTTGATCGCCCGGTCAAAGTCAACAGGCTAGATTTCGCGCCTGCGAAAATCCAAAAGGGGCAAATGACGTTGACCGCCTAGTCAAAGTCAGTAAGCTGGATTTCGAGCCCGCGAAAATCCAAGAGGGGCAAATGACGTTGATCGCCGAATCAAAGTCAAGAAGCTGGATTTCGCGCCTGCGAAAATCCAAAAGGGGCAAATGACATTGACCGCCTGGTCAAAGTCAAGAAGCTGGATTTCGCGCCTGCAAAAATCCAAAAGGGGCAAATGACGTTGACCGCCCGATCAAAGTCAAGAAGCTGGACTTCGCACCTGCGAAAATCCAAGAGGGCAAACGACGTTGACCGCCCGGTCAAAGTCAAGAAGCTGGATTTCGCACCCGTAAAAATCCAAAAGGGGCAAATGACATTGACCGCCCGGTCAAAGTCAAGCAGCTGGATTTCGCGCCCGCGAAAATCCAAAAAGACAAATGACATTGACCGCCCTGTCAAAGTCAACAAGTTGGATTTCGTGCCCGTAAAAATCTAGGAGAGAGGTAAAAGGGTCTCCTTGGTTTGGAAGGAGAACCTGAAAAATCAAAATGATGATCCGTGGATTGTCCCCTAGGAAGGAAAAAGGCAAAGATGCCCCGAAGGACAGAACTATGAATATGCTGGCTGCTAACGCTGTGTTGCAGAAACTGACATTCTTGCTGAGATGCATGTACAATTTCTTCTTGCTGGAATTTTCAATCGAATGTGGCATTGTTTGCAAAAGATGAGGATTTATTTGCAAATGTCCTGAACTAGAGGGTTTTATTGCAAATTGCCCAATCATGACAGCCTTTTGATCACTCTATTACCATTGTGCTGTGACATTTATGATTCTGCTGTATATCAACAAATGTCTGCTTCAAATTAAACTTCCCACATCCTTTGTGGACTAATCTGCAAATTTGCGAAATGTAGGGGGTTTTCTGCAAATTACCCCATCGGGTGTATTTCATGGGCCATGTGCTTGACACTGTATATTCTATTCTTGGAGTTTAAGCTGTAAAGTGCTAAGGGCTGAAACGCAATTTTCACGGCCATAAACGCATTTTGAACGTTGACTTATTAAATTATTTATAAGTGGGCCCCTCTGGATAACTGCCATAACTACCAAGGGACATTCTCCACTTCTATTCCTGCACCTTGGGAATGCACGGGGCATTATGCTGCTTGGCCTTGCATCATATTTTGCTATCATTTTGCCTGACTTGATTTCATATCCCCATAGCAACATGCATATAGTTTTTTCTTTTTTATTTTCCTTCTCTCAAAGGGCGTGTCTCTTCCTCTTATTCCCCATTTCTTCTTTGCATACGAAACCCACTCCCTCTCCTTTCTTCATTTCCCATTTTCTCCATTCTCCCTTCCTCCTCTCTTCGCTTTCTCCGCCCCTCTCATCCTCTTACGGCAATGGTGCGCTGGAGGTGCACCGACGGGGTGCTCTTGGCTGGTGCGGGCGTGAGTTGCGTCGGCAAGGTGCGGCGAGGATCGGCGGCTAGTTGCGGCAGAAGTGCTTGGCCAACGGCGACATGGATCGAACCCTCCGGTATTGGCTGGACAGACGCTCGCCGGCGGAGGGAATCTCGAGTTCCCCTCTTGTGTTTGCGTGTACTTGTCCCTCCTCTCTCGTTCTCTGCCTTGTCAACGGCTGGATGGACTCTAGTGGGCAAAAGGGCGGCTCCGGTGGTTGGTGGCTCGGGCTTGGTGATGTGGAAACGCCAGAGGAAAGCGCGGGTTGCGGGGAGCAATGGCCAATGGGTGATTGTGGGTTGGCCACGGGTTGGTTTCGACAGGTGTAGCTGCGCGATGGCAGGTCGACGATGCGGTGCTAATGGGTCGGCTAAGGTGAGTTCCGGCGATGTTTCTGGTGGTAGATGGGGTGGCTGACGGCGGTGGCGGAATGGTTATATGGCGGTGATGGTGGACTGAGGTTTGTAAGGCTGGCGGCAGGCTGGCCGTGAGATTGGTCGGACGTAGTGTGGGGTTGGTTGTGTGGTGGTGACGATGGCAGGGAATGGGGTGATCGAAGGCTGTGAGGAAGGTTCAAGGTTTGGATAATACTCTGATTGCCGTTGCTATGCCATACATGCCATGCTGCCATTCATGCCATTTCTGATTTTTGTTGCAAACTGCTTTGAATCAAGTTGCTGAACCACTTGATAGCTTATCTAGAGTATTTCATTTTTGCATATTTAACAATAGAATATTGTCACATCAAACACTGAACTGCAACTGTACGCCTGTCTATACTTGCATTTTTGCTGCCATATGCCATAGTACTTTATTTAAATGCCATGCCCCTTCTATTTTGCCTGTTTTGACTATAATGCAATATTTGACTTTTCCTTGGATTCCATGTGCCCTTTTTGCTTTTTTTCTGTAGGATGATCCAGTTCCCGAGGAAGGGACCCCACAGTCCTCATGGGATATGCCGTCTAGCTCTCGTTCCCGGCGACAAGGTAGTTCCTCAAGGTCACGTGCCTCTAGTAGATCGACTCCTGCCGTCCCTGTTGAGGTAAGCTTAAACTGGAAAAAATGTATAAGAATCTAGTGCTCTATTTGACAAATGCATTTCAGGAGTCCAGTAATTTCGAGGGGCGGCTATTGAGCGACCATCATATCTGCGAGAGTCCTGACTTTGTGGTAATTTCCTGCTTTACTGATCTTTAACCATTATAAATTGCTTTCTGACTTGGTATTAATTCTGTTCTTCATATTTCAGGAGGGGGATGCAAACCGGATCATGCGATGCCACTGGGGCCCAATGCTTGACCACTTCCATCGTCTGCCAGTTTTTCTGCAGGACTTCCTCTTACACCGCTCCCCATTTTGAGGTTTGCTTCGTATACCCATCATTCACGGACATTATAACTTCTTCAGGGCTTTGGTGGAAAGGTGGAGGTTTGAGACACACACATTCCATTTTCCATTCGGCGATCTAACCGTCCTGCCTGATTAGTGGACTCTGTTGACGGGTCTTCCCTTCGGTGACGAGCCGATTATAGGTGAGACCACTCACGGTATGCAACTTGCTCCCGCGCACTTAGGTCGTGTTCCTCCAAAGCCACCTCGGGGGAAATACATGATCACAGTAGGATGGCTGAGAGAGTGGGACAAATTCTGGCCCAACCCCGAGCCTGACAGCGAGGAAGCAGACTTTGTACTGAGGCATTTCCTACTGGATCTTCTGGCCATGATGTTCTGTGATTCATCTGCTTACTGCATTCATGCTGATTGGATAGCATATTTAACCAATCTGGACCATCTGGATCATTATGAATGGGCCGGCGCTAGCTACACCTGGCTGATCTGCGGGCTTGACAATGTGGTTAACCTTGGGTGCCGCTCTTATGTGGGGCTATACCCTCTGCAGACTGTAAGTATTTACTTTCATTACTTTGCAAAATAAAATTCCTTTATGCTTAATATTTAATAAACTGACTTTTGTTTACCATTTCCAGTGTTGGATCATGGAGCATATCACCAGAGGGCATAGTTTCGGCCGCCATCGGGATGAGCTTCTGCCCCTTCTCCGCCAGTTGGTCGAGCCTGACCATCGGGCTGCTGCTGGGGTCTACAGTTACGAGTCCTACCGATATTTGCTGGACCTGGTAGAGCTAGAGGATGTGAGTTTTCCTTCCTTCTTATGCGGTATCCTCTAATGCTTGCTTAGATTGCTTATATATTTCTCTTGCTTTAAAACAGGTTCATCTACGCCTGTTCTCCAGATACAATGGCTTTGACTGGGCTCCCCTGAACTCTAGCCGCGTTCTTAGGGACAAGCAGGTGAAGTTTTATTGCATGAAGAAGTCGGCTTATTTCCTTCCAGGGCGCGTGCAGCATCAATTCCAGAACGAATTCTGCATACCTGCCCCTCCTCCTCCTGATATGGATCGTCCGGCTACGACTTACTCAGTTGCTAGAAGCCGGCATGCAGCAGCCATAGCTTCCCAAGACAGACACGTCCTTCGGGAAGTTAACTACACAGACTATCTAGCTTGGTACAGGCGTGTGGGGAAATCGTACCTATTCAAGGAGGCAGTGCAGGACAGCCAGCGCGGGATGTGGTATGCCTCTGATTGGGCCAAGGTACATGATTACCTACTTAATATTGTTGATATATGAATTATATAAGTCTGACATTTGTCACAACCCACAGGGCTTTGAAGAACAATTTGGCACCTTTTATGCCGATATCCGCCGGAAGAGGGTAAGACTTTTACTTTGCAAGCTATCATTTTTAGCTCGAAGCACACCTGACATATCTGTTATTTTGTAGGAACTGCGCTGGCGTAACATCATCTGGGTATGTTTCTGTTTCTGTTTTTGTTAACTTCCCTCATAATTCTGACTGCTAACAGAAAACTTTGACATTGCAGCAAGACTTTCCAGCTCAGGAGGTGAATGTAGCCAGTAGCGGGGATTTCACCATGGAGGCATCTGAGGACCGTTCAGATACCGAGGTTACCTAGAGAGTCCGTGATTCTGCTCCCCGTTCCCAGGCTGCTGCAGCTACTCATTGGTCGCGTCGAATCACCTGACGAGGTGGCCGTCTCTTCGCCGAATATTTCCAAAAGGCGGCATTTGACGAGGAAGATTCAGACGAGGAGTAGCTTTTCTGTATTTGCAGTTCTTTCCAAGCTTTGTAATAACAGTGGAATATTGTAACCCATTTGAAAATTTTATAAAAATCCAGATTCCGTGATGTGCCCCCCCTGGGTTTTGTATGTATGCTGTATGCAGGTTCAAATTAATGGCGCCGATTTGGCGAGATCCAAATTTCAGGGGAGGTGCTGCTGAAATTGGCAGCCATTTCATGTGCCACTTAGGTGCGCCGCCTAGGTGCGCCTTTCCGATGCGCCTCTAAAAATGGTGAGTTCGTTTTTCTTTTTTTTGCTTAAACCCTTTTTTTTCCCTATATAAACTCGCATTCTGCGAGAGATGCCGCCGTCCTTTCTGAAAAAAAAAACGGTGTTAGATCTTTGCTTTTTGCTCCTTTCTTTGATCCTTCTGAGCATTGGCTACGTTATACTCTGCATCACAATGGTATGCACTTCTGTAAATATGTGCTTTCTGCTATTTTTTTCTGTTGATTTCTCGTGCTTTGCTACAGATTTGGCACTCTGTGATTCTATCCTGGCAACATATTCTGAATATGTCTCTTGATTCTGTATTCACTTTTGGATTATATTCTACTGGATTGCTTTGTTTGCATCATGTTTATGTTAAGTTCTATCCCCCCCTTTTTACTGCCATATCTGGCCCAAATCTGTGTTCACAGAGTTATCCCACCATGGTGACACCAAAACACTACTCAGATGCCTTGCGTGGTTGGATAGACGCTTTGACTGCTGCTGACCGCAAACAACTGCGGATCTGGGGCATTTCCTCCTCCCTTCTGAGTATAGATAAGGTGGAGGTTAACTGGTGTAGACACCCCGATTTTGAGGTAGTTCATTGATAAGGCTCCAATTGTTGCTTTGGATATGGCTGACCTTTGAACCAACCCCTGAACCCGTAGCAAGTCCGTAGCTTAGTTAGAAAACCAGACCAATAGGGGAGAGCACCTACCTAGCACACCTAGCTACCACACCTAGCTAGCACACCAACCTAGCACATCTACCTAACGCACTTCCCTAGCACACATAGGTGACGCACTTATCCAGCGCACCTCCCTGGCGCACAAGGTTGTGATTGCTGGCTTTCCACCTTCCTTGGTTGTTAGCTCCAGCAGCGAATGTGCCATGGAATATTCCAAGCTCTTCGTCTGCGAGACCCTCCTTATACCCGTAACTCATCCTTGAGAGCTCCCTATAAAAGGACCTCCATAGGCACCGTTTTGTAGGACCGCAAAAAGAGACCAAAAATCCTGAGAGCTGAGAATTCTGAGTGGAAATCCCTGCACCTAGCCGTTTTCTACTCTAAAACCTGACCCCTGCACGAGCTTCTCCACCAGTCGAACAGCCTGATTTCATTCTTTGGAGCACCCTCTTGCGTCCCAGAGCCTTCCACAGCAACAAAGGTTTTCTTATCTCTGTTATCGCAAAGAAGGAACATCGTGAGGTAGGCATTCTACCTCCCATTTTTTAATGCCATTTCAGAACTGAATAAGACATGCTAAAACCTTGCGTATGATCTGTTTTACTCCATGTTTATGATGTTTTTTTCATGATATCATGATCATATTTTCTATGGAAATGATCTCCATGCAAATCCATGTTGGCATTTCTGGCATGTAATCTACATATGTTGTTGTTCCACGTTGAATATGTTTTCCACGCATCCTGTATACTCTTGCACGTAGAAGCATGCACATTAGATCAACATTTACACATGTTTTGATTCATTTTACCCAGATCATGCTTGTTCTTGAATATTTCACACATTTGCATGCGTGAACCCATCAATTTGTTTGGCTTCAAATGTTCTGTTTTCATGGTGATTCTTGATCTTTTGCACTCGCAGCATGTTTTCCAGTTTTATCATGGCATAAGCCTTTTAGCACTTGCATAGATCCCCCTTGTATCCCTGCTAGGTGGGTTCTAGATCAGGTCACAGTCTGATCCAAAATCCCTGGGGCGCACATCCTTGTCGTACCAAACCCGCGCACTGATCTGGCGCACTCAGTAGGCGCGCCAGACTGGTCAGAGATCAGTGCACTTGCATTAGCATCATACTTGCACGGCTTTATCGCAGAGTTTTGAGCTTGTTTTCTCCTGATTGATTCTCTGGTTTGCCGAGGTGCCCCCTGGATGTTTTCAACCTTTGATCAAACTGTTTTCCATTTGCTTTTTGCTGCTTTGTTATTCAAGTCCAGGCTGAATCTGGTAGACTGATTGCACCCTACTCCCTAGTGAGAACCATGTGCATCAGTCCATGATCCAGAGGCTTGGCTAGATCATGTTTCCTACATCTAGTTCACATAGATTGTGATCTTGTGTGAGGCTTCAGGCCCTTGAGCTCAAGGTCATTGCATTGCATTAACATATTTTAACTCATTCAAAGCTTGCTTTTCGAGTTTTCCAGAATGATTCTGCTGCATGATTTTCCAGAGTGCACCCTCTGATGTCTCGCTTTGCTTTGCTTTCTGTGTTTTACACCCTGCATACATTCCTGGCCCACCTAGACGCACATAGGTGGCGCTCCAGACTGACGCACCAGTCTGACGCACCAAATAGGCGCAGTATCTTGTTTTCAGTAGCACACAGCATGTTTTCAGATGTCTTGCTTGCTTTCTCGACCCGATTTGCTTCTGGGTTTTCATCTGATTTTCTTTCTTGATGCATTAGGAAGGCACATCTTCGTTTTCAGCAGTTTTCTTGCATCTTAGCTCGCATTTAGGCATATAGTAAGCAATGATGAGAAATCACTCAAAATGATACAACTTTGATTATGTTTATG
>JAMKQA010012938.1:0-23570 GCA_024699735.1 Posidonia australis
TATAGCAAGCGGCTGAAAAGCCAACATTTCATGGGTGAAATCAAGGAAGACCGATTTTATCGGGCGTGCGAGGGTGCCTAACACCTTCCTCGTGCGTAACAGGGATCCTTACCCGCATTCTGGTTTTCGTAGACTTGTCTTTGTTGTTTTTCGCATGATTTTTCATATGTATGGTTTTCCTTGTCTTCCATAATAGATTAGGTGGCGACTCCATTTGTTTTGCTTTTTTTCGACGTGATTTTGCCGACCGATTTCGCATTCATTTGCGGAATCTCCTCGCCGGCATGGTTACAAAAGCTAACTCTGCCTTCTAAAGGATGCTACATACTGTTCCAACACATTCTGTGGGTTATATGGAAAGAAAGAAATAACTGCATTTTTAGAAGTGTTTTCAAAGGTTCTAATATGTGTATTAATGAAATTATTACTCTTATTCATGATTGCATAGCTGCTTTGACTTCAGGTTTTGACAAGAACGATGGCCTCTGCTCTATCACCTCCTTCCAGTATACCCACGACGTTGAGATTTTGTCCACCGGTGCACTGGTGTTCCTACCTGCAGGGATGGAGATCCTTCTAATCCTGTTAGTCTTGTCATTCTTTCTTATTGGATAATTCTATTTTTTCTGGACATTTAAACTTTATTGGATGGCCTGTGTTGGCTGATATGTTACTTCATTTTGAATCGACAGTCCATATTTGGTGACTGTCGCTAACAATACTTTTTTGTACTCTATTATTCCCCTGGTAGGTTTGCCAAAGTAACGAAGCGTAGTCCCAACGTTCTTACAAATAGTACTTACAAGTAATGACTGTCTTGTGCAGCTTTCGCTCTTTGTTGTAAAATATTTGTCTTCTAGCATACTTAGAGATCAAACTTTATGTATTTTGTTATACTTCATGGTGGAATCTATAATCAAGTATTGATTCTAGATCAATATAATTATATTATAGAAAAGGAGCTTCAAGACGTAATACAACATCAAATAAAATTAAACGATAAATTTAAGAACATCAAATAAACTTAATTAATGACCTAACATCAAATAATAGCAATCTAAGAATAGATTAATGAAATAATATTTTTTGAAAAATTATACATCGATGGACAAGAATATGCATGACATACCTAAATTTCATTAAATAAAAGACAAATTTAGTGCACGAGACTCATTTAGATCCTGAAAAGAAAAGAAAAGAAATACCGTCTAAAAATAATAAAATTAAATTATTATCAGAGGGTGTAGTGTTGTTGAATTGTCTCTATATCAAGACCCTTCAGTTTAACCACAGACTCCACGTGTCCTTTTAATGTTCGTAGCTCCCGAAGCCTGTAAAATGATAACGAGAATAAGTATTTATTTGAATAGTAATATTCTCGTTAAAGCAATTGTACTTTCCAAGATCCATTGTCAAACATGATTGCTACTTACATGTAGAATGTTTTCTTTGTAATTAATGTTGTGACACTCATTTTAGCATAGTTTTAATGTATGTAGATATACAAGGACATGTGGGCCAACACTTTTTTTTATTCAACCTCACTCGTTCATTAATATGAAAATTAACAAAGATGAAATTAACGTCTTCTTTCTCAATCACAAATGAGTTAGAGGTTCCAGTTCAACTCACCACAATCATTTATTTAGTTGACCCAAGTACTCCTAAACTATTATATATCTACATATGTAAGCTTATTTTATGATACGATTGAGATGAAACGTGTAGGATTGAATGTGTATAATTTTTTTTTCCCTCCTCTCTTGTGTGACAAAGATTCAATCTTTAAACGTAGTGGATGGCTGCTGGCGGATGAATCGCATGAGTTGGGCTATATCTACTAGGAAAAGAAGAAGTCATGTCTAGAAACTCCATGATTTGTTATTATCGAGCAAGGTTAAAAATAATACCTTGCGACTTCGGCGCGCTTCTTGGCCTGCTCAGCAATCTCGGATAGCTCCCTGTAGTTGCTCTTGTCATCAAAAATTCCGGAAGACTCCGGTGCCTTGAGCCCGTGCAGCGTTCTCTGTGCCAGTGCCCACTGCGCCTCCCTCTCCCCTCGTCCGTAATCCTTCTTCGTCGTGAATGCGGTCTTGTTTTGGAGCATATTCTGCCACGCCTTGCCACTGAGAGCATATCGGATGATGAACTTGAGTATGTCGAGTGGGATGTAGGTGATGATGCTGTAGAGCCACACCACTCCTGCCCATCCCCATCCTATGCATTTGATTCTTGCAAAATGCCATTTGGCGTAAACCGAGATTAAAGTTGCCACCTGAGGATTGTAGTCACCCAAATTTTCAATCTTGCGATGTGGACATTAATTTGATGAACTGATCGAGAAAAGAAACGATGGATATTGACATAGAACCTACCAACTGGGCGGCAAGGAAGGCGACCAATAGCCATAGACCCGGGCGTTCTGCGAAGGACCAGCTCCTGGATCGTGTAACAAAGATGAGGGCTTGGCTCACAATGCTCACTTGCAGGTACATTGCAGACATCATCTCCTCCTCGACGTGCCTGATTGACCTCACATGGAAAAGATCCTACAAGAAACGAAATTTTGGTTATTGGAAAAACATGGTTTCCTTATGTGTCGCTATTCTCGATGGTTACCTCGAAGAAGCTGGTGTTGTATGCGACGTAGAAGAAGACGACGGTCATGATGGCAAGGTACGTGCCGAGAACGACACCCGTTGCGAAGATTTCATTGAGTTTCCACGAATCGGGCAGCGGCGACGGCTTGACACGGTCTTTCGAGATTGTCATGATGGTACCGTCGTTCAGGATGGCAATGATGAGGACCATGAAGGGGGAGAAGTCGAATTTCCAGATGAGGGCGAGGAGCATGAAGCCGAGAACGATACGGATGGTGATGGAGACGGCGTAGATCGTGTAGTTCTTCATGCGTTGGAAGATGGCACGGCTCGTGAGCACCGCGCTCACGATCACACTCAGCCCTGGTTCCGTAAGCACGATATCGGAGGCGCTACGGGCCGCGTCGGTTGCATCAGCCACCGCAATCCCGATGTCTGCTGCCTTGAGTGCAGGCGCGTCGTTCACACCATCTCCGGTCATACCGCAGATGTGCTTCCTTTCTTGCAGCTTCTTGACAATGTTGTACTTGTGCTCTGCGTAAAGAATTGCGTACGTCAAAATCCTGAGGTGATGGTGAAATGTACCATAATAACAAACGTCTTCTTTCTCTTTTCAAAAAAAAAAAAACTAATGTCTTCTTTCAATTCTAACACGCATGTGTTTAGCTTGTATGAGCTAATCCAAGCTACAAAGTTTGTGCTATAAATCGGAATGCTAGCTACTTAAGCAAGAGATACCTGGGAAGACACCGGCAAACCCATCGGCGTTCTCGATGAGCTCTTCAACGGGAACGGTTGCGAGGGCAGGATCCTTACTGTTGTCGGCCAGGAGGGTGGAGGATGGGTACATATTGGTGCCCATGCCGAGCCTCCGACCCGTCTCTATCGCAATGGCAAGTTGGTCTCCAGTGATCATCTTGACATTGACACCAAGGCTGAGAGCACGACGGATGGTCTCGGCACTGTCATGCCTCGGTGGATCGAACAAAGGCAACAGCCCCAGGAATTGCCATCGTTCACCGGGCGCCTCCCTGTTCCGCTCTGGCACTGCTTGCTTTGCGACTCCGAGGGACCTAAGACCACGTTCTGCGTACCGGTCGATCAAGGAGTGGACTTTCTGCTTGTCGTCAGGGCCCAATCTGCAGAGCTCGATGATTTGCTCGGGTGCTCCCTTACTTGATCGGTGCCAGTTACCGTCGGAGTCTGTGTAAGTGATGGCAGTCCTCTTGTCCACCGGATTAAAGGGGAAGAAATGTATTTCTGTGATTCCTGCCCTTGCCTGCACAGATTCAAACTTTGTTGGAAGTGGCTGATGAATGCCAGATCCAATATAACTAACTGCACCATAGCAGTTGGTTAAGGAGAATCGAACTCATACCTTTCTTCAGGTTCGAATATCATGCAGGAAATATATATATATATATATATCTACTGATTTCAAAAAATACCATATCCAATATCAAAAGATTCTGAAGTGACTTTCTCTCACCTCACCGGGGTCGGCGAGCATTCCAACAATGGAGGCATCAATGGCATCCTGGTTCTCTGTCCTTGACGCTCTTGCTGCTTCCAAAACTACCATGTCTTTATCAAAGTTGCCGAACACCTGGAACCCAAGAAAGTATGGATTCTTAGATCAAGTCATCTCGAGGGAAAAGAAAGGCTTTGTCGATTGGTGGGAGAAACTGATCGATTACCTCAATGAGGTTCTTGTCTACGCTGAGCTTGTTGAGTGTGAGTGTGCCGGTCTTGTCGCTGCAAAGTACATCCATTCCGGCCATCTCCTCGATAGCGGTCATTCTCTTCGTGATCGCTCCTTGTACGGATAGTCGGTGAGAACCAATTGCCATTGTCACCGAGAGAACCGTTGGCATGGCAATGGGAATTCCTCCGATGAGAAGCACCAAGAGATTGTCGATGCCATCTCTGTACTTGCGGTGCTGGATTGCGTACATAACTACCAGCTCCACCAGCATTCCCAACGCGATGGAACAGATGCAAAAGTTTCCGATTGCCGTGAGCACCTATGTATAATATCAGAACTCAGATATATGATGAGAATGCTAACAGAACTTGAAACCATGAGAGATCAAATCCAATAGAATGGATTCAAAACTTACATCTTCGTATCATAGAAATCTAGTACATAAAAAGGCATCGTGTTTTTCTTGAAACGCAAAAAAAAAACATAGGCATCGTGTTGTCTAGCATACATCTACTTTTCAAAATTGTTCGTGGTAAAACGAAAATACACGACGGACCTTTTGGAAGTGGCCGACGTTGTTTGTGCTGTCGACAAGGTGGGCAGCCTTGCCGAAGAAGGTGTGAACACCGGTAGCAATGACGACAGCCTCAATCTCTCCCTGCTTGCAAGTAGATCCAGAGAATACCTCTTCCCCGGGGCTCTTAGAAACGGGAAGCGACTCACCGGTGAGAGCCGACTGGTCTATCTTGAGCGGATCCCCCTCCAAAAGACGGGCATCAGCGGGAACAATGTCACCAAGCTTGATGCTGATGACGTCTCCGGGCACCAAGATCGCGGCCTCCTGCTCCGACCACCTGCCATCTCTCAATACCTGGATAACATTGGAGGCTCGCATGTTAAACCCAAGAGAAGATCTTACGTGTCATTGTCACTATGATACGTACGTTTCATGACAAGAGGTCATACACAAAATCAAACCACTGTTGTTGGTATGAAACGAGAGGAAGTGGAGATGGATGGATGACCTTTGTCTTGGGAGCAAGGCCAGCCATGAGGGAAGCCGCGGCATTGCCGGCATTGTTTTCCTCAACGAAACTGATGGTGGAGTTGACGATCAGAAGCACAATAATACCAAGGAAGTCTTGCCAATCCGGAGGCTTTCCCTGATGATCGAATCACATATTCATTGTCAAACCCAACCGCGACCGATCCCAAAAAGAGCTGGACCAGACAATGATGGAGACTTACCCCGCCGTTGGCAAGTGCAATGGCCATGATGGCCGCCATCTCCATTACCCATGAAAGGGGATTCCACATGAATCCCAGGAACTTCAGCAACTTGCTCTCCTGCCATTATCATTTTAACATGGAATAGAGAGTGACAAGGCAGTAAAAAAAGAGAGTGACAAGGTAGTACAAAAAATAATAACCGTAACCACAAAAGACGAACGTATGCACCATCATGCAAAAGATCAACATATACAATGATGCCGAATCAGAAGATCATATTAAAAGAAGAAGAAGAAGAAGAAGAACCTTCTTTTCTTCAAGCTTGTTGGGTCCGAA
This sequence comes from Posidonia australis, assembly GCA_024699735.1. NCBI lineage: Eukaryota > Viridiplantae > Streptophyta > Magnoliopsida > Alismatales > Posidoniaceae > Posidonia > Posidonia australis. The sequence goes on from JAMKQA010012938.1 coordinate 5,872, forward strand.
CATCAGGAGACGCTGATTACCCTCATCGCTGGTGAGACCTTCCCTGCTGCATCTGAGATGTTGAAACACCTCATCCATGGGGATCCGCTCCTAATCACCAACATCAACATAAAAAAAATATACCACAAAATATCATATCAAACCATGATCTGACTACTTATATTATTTTACTGCAGAGTTCATGTGTATGAAACTCTTACGAGGTCGACGTTCTCATTCTTAATCGCCTCCAGACCGTGTCCTTCGCCGTCAACATCCATTTTCCGCAAAAGAGAAGAAGAGGAAGATAAGAAAAGACACACTAGGGTTCAGGGGGAGAGGAGGAGGGAGTGGTGGGATTTGTTTGAGTAAGAAACAAGCCCAAGCGATGTTTGTCCTCCTTATAAGGTGGTCTCCGCAGACCGGAGAAAAATATGGTTAGTTTTTTTCTAGGGAGAAAAAGAGCGAGCCCAAGAAGATTTCCGACGATATAAGAGCGGCGTGAGGTTAGGAGAGAGACCACCTGTACACTAGAAATAGGGTTCTTCCTCCCCTTTCTGTTGGAAGAGTTGCCAGGTCAAATGAGCTGGAACACTAGACCGATTCTGCTCTTCAATGAGTAATTTTAGCAAAGGAAAAGGTTACGTGTACAAAGGAACAGGTTACGTGTACAATAAATCTTAAACCAAATCAACCAACAGACATCTCACGTGAAAAAAATATATATATCTATCCATTTCAAAATAAAATAAAATCTTAAACTAAATCTTATGTACCATTCATCTCAACGGTTGCATGATACAAAAATATATATATTTAAGATATTGCACGTCTATTTATAAAATTACACATCAACATCACTTACGTGGCAAGCTTTGGTAAATTAGGTTTCTATGTTTTTTTTGTTATTTTTAATGATAATTTAATCTATGGTTTACATTTAAATTAGAAAATAACATGTTAGTGAATAAGTCTAGAAAACTACGAAGGATATTTCTAAGGGTCAATTTTTTGGTAAGGCTGGACCCAAATTAAGATAAGCAACGTTGTAAATCTTGACCCTTGGATTTATATCTTGTGGATTTTAAATAACATATTTATTTAATATTTTTTAAAATTAGAATGAGTATCAAATTATGCATTTTTAAATCTACAAATGTATGACAATTATTTATTTTCTGATATTCTCTCTTTAATTACATGTTGTAATTACATGATGTAACTGTTACATCCTAAATTAAAGGGATTTGATACAAATCTTTATTATAAACAATAATGGATTTCTTTCTTTTTTTTAAATTTTGAGATAGGCTTTTTTGAAATTTCAAATTTGAAATCCTTGCATATCTCATACAAAACTTCATTTTTTGGTTTTTTTGAATGTATATTCTAATTCCTATGAGTTACTTCAAAAGAAGGAATTTTTGAAGAAGTATGTTTGCTCGATTGTTTGTAATTTTCTTATAGTCAAAATTCTAAAGGCATATATGTTTTATTTTAGGAAGAACATTGAAGGTAACTACAATAACAAAGAGGAAGAAAATCAATTTCGAGTTTGAAGATCGACAACATTTTTAGATTATATTCCAATATATCGGTGTTGAAGCTTAAATGTTAAAATATATTTGTTGACATTAAGTTCATTCATAATTTGTATTATGTTAATATGAAATTATGAGTGATTGAATGTAGTTTGCATTTGTTTCAGTAGAATAATATAATATGGTGTTGTTTTATACTTATTTTTAATAATTATGAATTAATACATATCTTCGAGGTGTCGGCTGGACTTAGAGGTATAATACTCCGCTTGTTTCGAATGCCAAAGACCCAAGGTACTGATTGTACATAGAGATATCATGGCAGCAGACCTAGTGGGTATACAATCTCAATGTAGTTGGATGTGATACCCTAGTTAATATGGGTACCAAGATTGTTAGGTGCCCCTGAGCCTAGAGGTGAGGAGTCTCTGGTTGTTCGAGACACAAAGACTAAGACTAGAGGATGCTGAGAGAGAGCGTACCCTATGGTGAGGTCCTGTGAGAGGATGGCTTTCTTGAGGTTTAGCAAAGTGAAAGTCCTATAGAGAGATGGGATACTAAGACGGGTTGACTCCTCCACAGGATGATTTGCCTACAACAGTGTATATACTATTGGTCGCACTTCTCTGAACTGCTTGTGGTTGGTGTTAGTTACTTAACACCAGGCAACGCGACTTGTGAAGCCATGAGCTAGGACAGGCAGGCTGCAGTTATCCATGGTAGTACAGTGGGTTTGGGGACTTTGTCTCTGACAACCGCTTGTAGCTAAGGCTTGTTGAGATTTTTTTTGTTTACACCTATGAGTGATGTTGAGTTATTTGTGTCCGAGAGTGGTGTTGAGTTATTTGTGTCCGAGAGTGGTGTTGAGTTGTTGCGCCTGTGAGTGGCATTGTGGTTATTAGAAATATAGATTTGTGTCGGTTTTTGAGATATGGGTTTTTTGTACAGACTGAGCAGAGGCTTAGTACTAGTGTGACACTCTTATGTGGTTGTTGTGTACTTAATTTGACAGGAGTGACCATTTCAAGTATGTATAAAAGTTTTAAAAAACATGCATATGGTTTGAAAGGAAAGAAAGAAAATGATTTTGAAAGGCATGAGTATGATTTTGAAAAGAAAAGAAAGAAATGGTTTTCAAAAGTATGGCTTTGAAAAGATTTGTTCCTTGTAGGGCAAAAGGGTATTGCTCCGTGGTAGTGTGTTAGCATTCAGGAAAGATGCTAGAGTTGTGTACATGTCTTTAGGTGGGGTATGTGTTAGGTGACCTTTCAATGGTCCCTCATGTGTGTTTTATTTAATGTTTTTCTCAGGTATAGGATAGGAATAGCAGCTTGCTAGTGTACGTGGACTTAGAGTCACTTGACCACACATTAGGGATCTTAGTGAGTATTTAGTTGTTTAATTTTATTTTAGTTAATAGTGTTTTATTTATATTGCCTATAGTTGGATTTAGTTCTTAGTTAATGTAATTAAAAGAAAAAAAATGTGACTAGATTGAAAGGTAATGACTTTGAGGTAGGGTCGTTATAGCATTACAAAGCATCATATGAATGGAGATACAAGTTTACTGAGGACGTTAATTTACATACATCTTGATTTGATTCCTATGTCACCCAATCGAATCAACAAGTTGAGAAAACTTGGGAAATTATGGCATTGTATCGTTCAATGATCATGAATCATCTCCATGGATATCTTTGACCTCCACCTCCATCAACTGGCTTAGGATAGATGTCATGACTCTATTTGTGTTTTGGAGCTATTTTGATGTACTCTTTGTGACTCTATGGATTTTGTATGCTACTCTATTGTGCCATCAATTATCTATGGATTTCTATGTTTTTGAGACAGTTTGCTACAAAGAGTATACATCTTTATTAGGGCTACAACTTGCATCATCTTGATTTGCATCCTTCCAAACATATACAAAAAACACTGAATTCCTGAAATTCAATCATCCAAAAATTTTTGGTCTACCAAAATTTTCTAAAAAATATATTGCTTGATTATAACCCTATATTTACTCCATATTTTTCTTTCATTATCTATTGTCTATGCTTTGCGAAAATCTACTTTGTGGGAATCCTTGATGTCTTTTTCCTTATGACAAAAAAAGGCAAGAGTATGATTTTATATCTTTTTGCTTATACATGATAGGGGGAGAAATATTATTTCAAACATAATCTATTTTATTTACAAAAGAAAGGGGGAAGAGTAAAATAGAAAAATAAAGCTTCCAAATACAAATTAATGTTTTTCAATAAGATAAGGGGAGAATCATTATTGTTAGAAAATTCACTCTTTTAATCCATGCTTATTGATAGGGGAAATTTTCAAGTCAGTTTTGTTTTATTTTTTTCATCATCAAAAAGAGGAAGATTGTAGAAAATATACATCTGCATATTTAATTTTGATGATAACAAAATAGTATATTTTATTTTTGAGATAATGACTTTATGTGAGAAATCAAGATATTTATCAAGAAAATGAAGGATGATTTTCAAGACCAACAATCTAGGATGAAGAATGTGTTGAAGGAAAAATCACGAAGACATCTACAAAAAATTCAAGGAAGCATTCAAAAAGAAATCAAGCAAGAAGTTATCATGAAGATATAAATATTATTCTGTAAATTGTAAAAATTGATGTAATTGTATATGTATTCATGTACTCCTAGGAAATATGTAATGATCTCCCAAACTCAAACAATTTTCTAGGAAATTAGATTAACCCATAAACTTAAGTAAAAAATCCTAGAAAAATCTTAAATATAGGTTCAGGGCCTAATTCGGCATATTGAAATTTCTCAATGTATTGAAATCTAGAAAGTTCAGGTATTTTACAATGGATTGTTAATTCAAAACATTGATGGATTTTAGAATCCCTGATCAAAGATTTAATTTAGCACATTGAACCTTATTCGGTATACTGAATTGGTCGACCGTTGCAACAATTAAAGCAAAATGGGAAATCAAAAACTTCGGCCTATCATTTTACTAGCCGTTTGTGAATATCGAAAGAGACGTTAGAGACAAACTTTTACCCAACTTTCTCTATTAATAAGATACCCTATAACCTAATGATAGATACACAAGCCATCCTAAGTTTATTGCCTACCAAATTAAGTGATTTCTAAGCCAAAAAGAGAGTTCCACAACCAAATTTCTATTGCCATCTATGCGTATTAAGTTGTGGCCGTCAACCTTCTTCTTTGCACCTCTCCTCCTCTTCCCCTACTACGTCGCCTCTTCCCTGAGCACGCCACCTCCCTCTTTCCCCTATTTTCCTCTCTCTCTCTCTCTCCCTCCCTTTACTCGCTCTCCTCCACTCGCACCATCCCTCCCTCACTCACCCTCTGTCTCTCCTGTCTCACTCCCCCATCTCCTTCACTACCTCCCCTCTGCTTCGTGTGCTCGGTGGCGTGCAATGGCATGTGGTGGCTCGTGGCTACTTGTGGGAGCTCCGTGGGTGTGTGGCGGCGTGCTGGTCACCGAAGGTTGGTCAGAGTCGACGGGGTTCCTTCGGAGCGCGTTTCTCAGAAACAACCTCACCTCGTGTTCTAGAAAGCATAGAATTGATAGAAAATGATAAAAATACATGAAATCTAGGTAAATTTACATTCCTAAAATTTATTGAGAATTTGTGGAGATTTATGGTGGCATTTATGATAATAAATACATGTGGTTTGGTTTTGGTTTTCTTTGCGCTCCTCGGCTTTGTGATTTTATTCCGGGAGCTAGGTTTAATGGATTTTAGTTTTGTTTATGTGGATGCAAAGTAGACTCGAGAGTCTACGTTTTTTGTTTTATGTGAAATTTTTGGTACTTATTTTTAGGGTCCGATCGTCTGTCCCACTTTAGACGATTTTGGTTTCAGGTTGGGGGTCGTTGTCTAGATTCACAGAAAACGACATATCAAAATCATTTTGATATATCGTTTTTCTATCAAATTGGGTCCTCTAGTCAAACTTCAGTCGTTCAATTTTGAATGGTCAACCGAATCAGGAGATTTCGATCGATTGAACCATTTTTCGATCTACCGATTTGGTCATGAGTGTTGACCGTTGATCGGTTTCAGTCGACTGTTCTGGTTCGATCGCCTGATTCAGGGGTTTTTAGTTGATCGATCTGATTTTCAGTCTGCCGTTTTGAGTGCCTGCACCTATTTCGATCGACTGATCCTAATCGATCTTCTGATCTAGGAGATTTTGGTATACCAATTCCTTTTCGGAATGTCGAATCAGGGCCTAGTTGTTTTATTAAGTGTGTTTTCCGTGGATTTCCCATTTAGTTGGTTTTATCCATTGGAGATGAGATTGTGGGTCATTAGTGGTAGTCTCATGGGACACCCGATGTACCTTTTTTTCGAGGTTTTGAATGGATTTTCAAAGATACAAAATGGTTTTGAAAATAATTTTCAAAGAGATGTTGGCCCATTTTGGAAAATGGTTTTCCTAGTTTTCTGTGTGCGAGCCGAGACACTGTGGAATCGTATCATTGGGACCAAGGAATGTGACAACAATCTCGAGTGGTCTAGCACGTCTCCTTTATTGAGGTCAGGGGTCGATATACCTGAGGCTAAGGGTCGTCGGGTCTTGGAGGTATGAGACTCGTTGACTGTCGTCTCGAAGCTAGGGTTGTGGTCTGTGGATTAAGGTGTCTTGTAGCATAACAGGGAGGTATGAAACTCCTGTTGTGGCTGTGAGCACTGAGGCTCGGGTGTTGTCGAGTTAGAGGTATGACACTCTCTCCTAAGCACCATATGGAGGACGCCATGAAGTGGTGTACCCTGATTTATGGGCCTGATTTGTGAGATTTTAAAGAAAATGATTTGTAAAATGAGTTTAAAGGAAAATTAATATAGTTTTGTTTTCCACTGTTTTCGTGCAGTGTGTGTTGAGTGACTTTTGTCACTCACACTTATTCTTTGTGGTTTTTTTGAGTTGTCAGTGTAGGCATGCAGTTTAGTTTTAGCATAGTGCACATAGTCCAGAGTCTCGTAACTATACACAAGTTCTTGGTAGTTGATATTTCTGTTTAGCTTTTAATTTTCAATAATTTAATTTGTTTTAAATTAATACGGAAAATTGAAGGCGTGACAAATCTGGTTTTAGAGCTTTAGGTTCACTAGGTTGTACTAACTAGGGTGTCCAGTCTAGAGACTCCATAGGTTTTGCATGTATGGTAGAGTCTACACCTGATTTTCTCCATGGTTTTCTGGTTGTTGTTTTGTTTGTGGTGCAGATGTTTTGCCCCTCTCCTTGCAAGATGCCTCCTCGTGGATGTAAGGGTAAGGCCCTTATCGAGGAATCCAAGCTCCTAGAGGACGTGGGCATATGGAAGGTGGTTCGTGCTGAACTAAGGAACTTGGCACATGGGATCTCTCATGCCTTCAGCAAGAGTAGTGCTAGTGAGTTGTTAGGTGACCCGTGGCTGAGCGAGTTCACAAAGCTTCGTCCGTCATCATTCAAGGGCAAGATCGGTGCTGAGGAGAACTAGGCCTGGCTGGAGAAGGTGATGAAGATGTTGGAGAGCATGTCGTGCCCAAAGGAGCATTGGGTGCGGCTTGTGATTTATATGTTCAATGGTGAGGTAGATAAGTAGTGAAAGTCTGTGAGGCGGCTAAAGTTCCCGAACTCAGTTAACATCCAATGGAAGGATTTCAAGGCGACCTTCTATGATAAGTTTCGTCAAGATTTCCAGAGTCTGGAGCAGGGAATGATGTCGGTACTCGAGTATGAGACTGAGTTCGCCCGACTAAAACATTTCACTCCTGCCTATAAGTCTAAGGAGGAGCGAGCGCAAAGGTTTCTGGACGGCTTGAACCTAGGGCTATGGGTGAAGGTGATGGGCTATCGCTGTCTGACTGTGGAGGACATGGTTGAGATGGCTTATCGCTTCGAGGCTGAGCATCAGAAGTATCTAGAGAGTCGTCTCAAAGGGAAGAGTAAGTATTCTTTTACTTCCCGATTCTCTTTCTTCAGTCCTCCAAGTGTCAATAGTTCAGGTAGCCCTGAGAAGAAGCAAAATGGGATGTCTAGTGTTTCCTCTACCAGCTGGTGGACTTTTACTGGGAGTAGCAAATCTGGTTTTAGTCAAATAGGGTCTAGTACTCTCAGTGGGAACTAGTGCTTCAACTGTGGTCAGGTGGGCCATATTACTGCATTTTGTCCTTATCCTAGGTAGTCTTCAATCTCAGTAGTGTGCTACAACTGCGAAAAGGCAGGACATGTTCAGAGATCCTGTCCAGAACCACCTAAGAAGGCAGGAAGTGTGCCATAGTAGCCGACTACGGGACGGGTGTTTATCATTACTACTCCAGGCACTGGGTCTTCGGGAGATATAATTGAGGGTAAGGATGATTAGTTGGTTTTGTGACCCTCTGTGATTATTGTAATCTCCTTGTAATCTGAGCATCTGTTTGATTGAATGGATGTGATATTGTTGTTTTGCTTAGTCATCAGGTTCTTTTATTGTGGTTGGTCGGATGGCCAAAGTGTTGTTTGACTCAGGGAGTTCTTTTTCCTTTGTCTCTGAGTCGTTCGCAGTAGAGTTGGAAGAGAGACCATCTAGATTGGCCTTTCATCTCAACGTGGTAACAACACTAGGGGAGCATAGTTTAGTATGAAGGTATTTGCGGTCTGTCGACTTGACGCTAAACGGTAGAGAGTTCAACGCCAGCCTGATCGTGATGGACATGCAAGAGTACGATGTGATACTCAACATGGATTGGTTGGCGCAACAGTCCGCTTTGATCCACTGTACTTGGAGGAGAGTTTATTTTAAGTCTCCTGAAGATGGGTTTTTTTTTTTGTGTAAGGTGAGTGTTAGGGTGAGCCTAAACTTGTCATTTCAGCTATGAAGGCTTATAAGTCTCTGGTCAGGGGTTGCGTGAGATATCTAGCCAATATAGTTACTTCCACTTCTCCTGAGTTGGGTGTTCACAATATCTCTATGGTGTGTGAATATCCCAACGTTTTCCCTAACGATTTATCTAGTATGCCACCTGTAGACACCTCAATTTTATAGTAACTTGGCAGCAAACTCCTTTGAAAGATGCTCTAGTTGCGACCACCACCCCTAAGCCCTAACTCCACCAAAACCTTAAGCCCACACAAGCCCACTTTAACTTAATCCAAGCAAAAAACAGTAATTAAAACCAAAATTAAACAAAATTCACCTAAATCCACTTAAAACCCTAATTAATTAAGAAAAACCCTAATTAAAACCAAAATCAAACAAAATCCACTTAAAATCCTTATTAATCAAGTGAAAACCCTAATCAACATGGCCACCATCAAGACTTGGGACAACCTTACGCAGGCGTTCCTGGAATAGTATTCCTTCAATCTCGACTTAGTCCACAACCTAAAAACGTTTAAAACCCTAATTAATCAAGTGAAAACCATAATTAAAGTTAAAATCAAATAAAATCCATTTAAACCACTTTAATCCATTTAATTTCAAGGAAAACCTAAATTAAACTCAAAAAACCCTAAAAACCCCTAAAGTCACTTAATTGAGTTAAAAACCCTAATTTAAACCCAAAATTTAATTAAAATCCAAAAAACCCTAATTTAAAACCAAAACTTTAATTAAAACCCAAAAAAAAAAATCATAATTAAACTAAAAACATGATTAAAATCTAAAAACCCTAAATTAAAACTCAAAATTCCAAGTAAAACTAAAAAACCCTAATTAAACTAAAAACCATGATTAAAATCTAAAAATCATAAATTAAACTCAAAATTCCAATTAAAACCCCAAAACCCTATTAAACTAAAAAAACCCTTAATTAAAACCTAAAAACCCTAATTCAAACTTAAAACTCTAATTAAAATCCAAGAAAACCCTAAAATGATTAAAATCTTGAAAATCCTAATTTAAAACCAACTAATTAAATCACAAAAACCCTAAATTAATTAAATTACAAAAACCCTAAAATAATTAAAATCCTAAAAACCCTAATTTAAAATTACTTAATTAAACTCAAACCCCTAAAAACCCTAATTTAAAAACAATAATTAAAAATCAAAACACTAAAGTAATTACTTAATTAAACTTCAAAATCTCAAAATCAAAACTTAATTAAAATCACCAAAACAAATAATTAAAAAACTTAAGACAAAAACCAAAACACTAAAGTAAAACCAAAAACAAAAAAAAGAAACAACAAAAGCCCAAAAATAGTCAGACCCGTCAAGCCCAAACCACAGGCCCAATGCAACCCTCAGAGCCTGGGCTGAATGCATGCAACTAATTAGATTACTGACTTTTCAGATCATTGTTTAAATGCTGGGGAACATAATCATACTAAATAATTAAGTCCAAAACCTTCAATTCATTCTCTCCCTATCTATGCATATTCATGGGTTCACAAGGACTGCAACTACTTATGGAGGATTTTGTGATTCATGTAGTGATCTGGCTGACCTATTAGCATGGGGAAATGATAAAATATGCAAAGGGGGTGCATCACAGCTTATGTTCCATGGCAAGTGATTTCATAGGACTATGATACATTGCTCAAAAGACCATACAATGCAAGAAATCATCATGGTAAACAAACAATGAATATATAAAAGAGCATCTTAAACACCTAATTTAAATAAAAGATGCAAAGAAACATCAACATACAGACTTAATATCAGCTTAGTTGTAGTGTAATCTTTATTCAGAACCTCATGTAAGTTCGTGTGTAAGGGAACTTACCTATGGTGTGTTCTCCTTTGGTGGCTCAAGGTCTCCTCTCCTTGATGCTTTGGACACAGCTAGGGATGCTCAGGGATGCAAAAAGGATGCTTAGGAAATGGATGTGTTGGTTGCTAGGAAGTAGTGAATTGCTAAGAGAGCTAAAGTGTTGCTCATGGATGGCTTTTAAAGGAGATGAAGTTGTAAAGCCTTGGGATGCCAAAAGCCTCGTAAATCAACAGTCCTGCGTAGATTCGTAGAGGAATATTCGCAGGGGGAGGTTACAAACACAGAAGATGGACAGCCAACAGCTAGCACCCTGAAAAGTGGCTGTGCACCACCAGCTTAGTGTTCCACGTTGGTGCGCCAGCTTGGTGCTTCACCTTGGTGCGCGATGATGGTACTCCATATTGGTGTTCCATTATGGTGCTCTACATCCAACTGTTTGAATTGTTAATTGGACCATGAGTTTGTTATAGGCTTAGGGTAACCAAGATGCCAAATAAAGTTCAAATGAGGTTAGGTTTACCGTATCCCAAAGCAACATCCTCTGGAGAGTATGCCTACGAGCTGCCACAAAATTGGGGAGGCAACAACTAAATGGAGAGAGCAGAGAGCAAAAATCAAACGGAGATCGCCAGAGACAAGGATCCTGAGAGAGAGCATCCCATCTTGAGCCCTAGACCACCCGAATCTCCCCACCTTCAGAGCCCTCCTTCAGCCCAATTGCAGCCCTGGAGACCCTTTGAAATGCAACCAGAGCATCCCGCCGGAGTGCCGCCGTTGCTCGCCGTAAAGGACAAACGCCTCACACTGGTAATTCCCTTCCTTTTCATTTTTTCCTTTCTGGCATTAAACCATTGCTCTTTAGCTCCAACTAGCCCACTTATAGCCTCCTGGACCGTGTGTCGCCGGAGACCTCCTCCCCACGCCACCTTCCTTCCTCCGGTGGTGGGTTCACCACCACCAGGGAGGCTCAAGCCTCCTAGTCCAGGGAAGGCCCTATGGGCCTCCCCTTTATCTTCTTCCTCATCTTCCTTGGGTTCCCTTCACTCGGAAGAGGAACCCACCAGTCTCTTGCGCACGAGGACGTCGTCGCCGCTGCTCTGCATTGATGATTGCCGCCACGATGTCGTGGAATCTCTGGAGCCCTCCAAGCACCGACGCAACCTTCCACGCGCTTCCTTGACAAACCTCAAGCTCCCATGAACTCCGGAGAGCCTTCATCTCGCCGCTTGAACTGCCACAGTGCTCTGACAACCCACTACTGCCGTCACCGTCGATAGGGAGACGGGGAGGATGCCTCCTTCGCTCACGGAGTCTCCTGGTGCCTCGGGAATGTTCTCTGCATCACCCTGAAGCCTCTCTGGTGCTCGTCGTGTCATCTCAACCTCCACATCGCCGTCATCCCCCTCTGTCGTCGTCTTCTCAGGCGTCGACGACCGGTCGCCGGAGCCCAAGGCGGCGGAGGCCTCTCAGGCCTCCCTAGTCCAGCCCACAGCCCTGGAGGTGCTCCTTGTGGTGCCCTCAAGCTCCTCTGACCACCGCCACACTTTCCCGTAGTCACAGCGTCGTCCAAGGCCCGCTAGAGTACGTGCCGGAGTGGGATCGCCGGCGATCCGGTGAAGATTTTCGAAACAACTCAGATTTAGGAAATGTTTTTTTTAGTTTTTTATAATTGCACATAGGTCCTAATTATCGTTACATTTAGGTCCCTGGAATTTCTTTCAGATCCTTTTTTCTTGCATTCAGGTCCTTTTTTCTTACATCCAGGTCCTTTCTTGCATCGAGGTCCTTTTTTATTACTTTTAGGTCATTTTTTATTACACTTAGGTCCTGTATTTTTGTGTTTAAGTCCCTGAAGATTTAAATAAGTTTCATTTCTTTATTATTTTTGTAAATATTGCATGATTTGTCCGGTTTAAGTTTTAATTTGATTTTTAGTCCCATATATGTTTGTTTCTTCACAGTTAGATCCCTATATTCATGTTTTCTTTGCAAATGAGTCCTAGAAATTTATTTTGTGACCTTTGAATTTTCCTATTTTAATATTGCATTGTAAAATTGCACATTTTGTCCTATTTAACTTTTAATTGCATTTTCAGTCCTATTCGTGCATGTTTATCACACTTAAACCCCTGAGATCATGTTTTCTTTGCATTTAAGTCCTGAGCTTTTGCATTTTGTCCCCAGAGTTCTTTGAAAAGAGTTTCCTTTGTATAATTTGCATTTAAGACCTTAATGCTATCTATAATTACACTGATCATGTATAAATCATAAGTTTTATCACATTTTTGGTCCTGAAATTTTGCAAATCAGTCCTTGAATTCAATCTATAATGTTTTTTAGAGAGGAAAATTTACATCTAGGTCCCTGAAATTTTCTTGAATCATTAATGATAGTTTTAATTGCATTTCAAATCACATTTTAAATGTTTCCCATTTATTGACCACATGTGCATGAAAAATCCTCACCTGAATAAAGTTTTCATTAAAAAATCATGTTTGCAATATAAATGAATATCTGATTTCACATTTTTGATAGATTTGCACCCTATGTGAGAATTTTGCATAGTAGACCCTAGGTTTTCAAGAAATTATCAAAAGTACAATTTTCACACATGTCACATCACATAGCCACATTTTCTTTAAATTTTACATCTTAGCATCAAGATAAGACTTTTTAAACACATTTTTAACCATGAACTTTCCCTTTCTGTGAATTTTGCACATTAGATCTTGAGTTTTCAGGGAATTATCTAAGTACAATTTTCACATCCTAGTGTCACATTTTCCTTTGATCCATCATCTGTACACTAGGATAGAAGTTTCTGAATGTATTTTGATCTAGGTTTTCACCCTTTTTTGTGAATTTTGCATTTTGGTCCTTATGCTTGTCCGTTATTGTTTTAAGACCTTCTCCTTTGCATTTTTCTTTTTTCTGACATTTTTCATACATTTTGGCAAATCTTAGACTATGCATCATTCCCATACATATATTTATCACATTTGACCACCAAAATGACCAAATTGTCCCTATGTCATCAATTCATGCAAATGCATATTAGTTATTGCACCAAATCATGCATAATCTCTGTACACAACATTTCTTAGCATCCTTTACCCATTTAGGTACATTTTCATGCACTCTACAAAGTTTTTGCTGTATTTGCACATTAGTCCATTCTTTTTGAATAAATCTGCATTTCATGCATTCTTCCGTGAATTTTTCTCCTACCTGTCTTCGGATTCCTTCATTTGATATTCGATTTGACTATCTTTATTCCATATTTTCAGATTTTTCGATTTGATTTGCATTTCATCGCCCAAGGGCGTATATTAACAGGCCTGAAGGTCAACATTGGCCCCACCATTGATTATTTTCCTTTTTTTATTTTCACGACCTTTTCCATGATTTCGATGACTCGGGTTAACCCCACTTTCTATCCTTTTGACCTCAATATGGTTTTCTAGACCATTCTTAACAAAAACATCGTCATTTTATGTGATTTTGTTCTCACTTCATAGTTTATGTATTTTACGTGGACTTCTTCGCAATTTTTTCATCTCGATTTCCATGATGTTTTTCATGATTCTAATGATTTGGATCTGTCACATTTTTTATGTTCTTGATGTCGGTGTGGTCTTCCAGAACATTCTTTCCAAAAACGCCTCATTTTATGTGAATCTCTTTACATGTCACAGTTTACCTATTTTGCGTGGACCCTTTTGCAGTTTTTCCGTCTTGATTTCCGTGATGTTTTCTTTGATTATGACGACTTGAGTCAGTTGCCTATTTGATATTCTTGAGACCTGTATGATTTTTCGAGCCATTCTCGCCAGAAACCTCGTCATTTCATGTGATTTTCTTTGTTGTGTTATACTTTGTGATTTCATCATTTCATGAGGATTTCTTCGTAGTTTTTGCGTACCCTCTTATACATCCATCCAGTCTTGTCTTGGCATTCATATCAGCATGATTAGCACACGATCTAGGCATAGCAAGCATTCACTTAGCCTCTAGTAAGTGAATTAGACTAGAAAGACCGAGTTTCTCGAGCGTACGGGGGTGCCTAACACCTTCCCCATGCGTAATAGGAATTCTTACCCATCCTCTGGTTAGCAGACATCTGGTCTTCATGTTTGCATCTCATTCATTCACTTTTTGTGATTTATTTGTGGTTTTCCTCGTCTTTCCCTTAAAAGACTAGGTGGCGACTCCTTTTCTTTTCGTTTTCATCCCATCTCGCGCCCTCGCCATCTTGGCATGGCTGTGGCCTTCTCCCTCTAGCGCGATCCCACGTCAAATCCCCCGGGCCGGGGCATGGTCACACCACCTCAAAGGGAAGTAGTGTTCTCGATCGATTTGATCCCTGGTTCTGGTGCTGTGTCGAAGCCTCCCTATCGCATGGCGCCTGTAGAGTTGCGAGGACTCAAGACTCAGTTGCAGGAGTTGCCGGACAAGGGGTTTATCAGGCCTAGCGTGTCTCTGTGGGGAGCGCCTGTCTTGTTCGTCCATAAGAAGGACGGTTCGCTTCGATTGTGTATAGATTATCGGATGCTGAACCAGATCATGGTGAAGAACAAGTATCCCTTGTTGCATTGATGACTTGTTCAATCAATTGCAGTCTGCATCCATGTTCTCGAAGATTGATCTGAGTTTAGAGTGATACGACACTCAGATATTCAGAAGACTACTTTCTAGATGTGGTACGGGCATTATGAGTTCACGGTTAGGCCGAAATCAGGTTATGGATCTGATGAATAGGAGTTTCAGCCCTTTTCTGGACCAGTTCGTTGTGGGTTTTGTTGATGACATGCTAGTCTACTCCCCTAATGTGGAGACTCACACCTTGCACTTGAGGGCATTTTTTGATACTTTGAGGCATCATTAGTTGTACGCCAAATTATCTAAGTGTGAGTTCTAGCTGAGTGAAATCATATTCCTTGTCCATTTGATTTCTGGAGAAGGCATCAGAGTGGATCCAGCTAAGGTCGAGGTGGTGAGTAGTTGGGAGTGACCCAGGACTGTGGCGAAGATTAGAAGTTTCTTGGGTCTGGCGAGTTATTATAAGAGGTTTATCAAGGATTTCTCCTTCATAGCCGCACCTCTGACAAAGTTGACCAGAAAGAGGATTCCGTTTTGTTGGGAATAGAATTGTGAGGCGAGTTTTCATGAGCTAAAGCCTCGTCTGGTTTCTGCCCCTGTGTTGACTTTGCCTTCTGGAAGTGGTGGCTTCACTGTGTATAGTGACGCCAGTGGTGTTGGGTTGGGGTGTGTTCTGATGTAGCACGGCAATATTATCGCATATGCTTCGCGCCAGCTAAAGGATCATGAGAAGAACTACCTAACCCACGATTTGAAGATGGTTGTCGTAGTATTCGCTCTCAAGCTTTGGCAACACTATCTGTATGGGGAGCAGTTTGAGGTCTTCACCGATCACTAGAGCTTGAAGTATATCTTCACATAAAAGGACCTCAACCTGAGGCAGCGCCATTGGGTGGAATATTTGAAGGATTATGATTTCAACTTGTCCTACCACCTTGACAAGGCCAACGTAGTCGCCGATGCCTTGAGTCAACGTACACACGTGTTAGCGAGCCTAATGGTCAAGGAGTGGACCATGCTGAAGGATCTAGTGAGTTGCAGGCCAAAGTGGCAATCTCGGGAGATGGTTGATGCCTGGGTGGCCAACTTGTTTGTTCGCCCCAAGCTGATAGAGTTTATTATCGCTTGTCAACAGCTGGATCTATTTGTTCAGGCTGTGTTTGGAATGCTGGAGGCTGGTGGAGAGCCTCATTACTCTATTGGGGCATATGGAGAGCTGAAATATGATATGCGTCTGTACTTGCCCTAACATAAGGAGGCCAAGCAGAGGTTGCTAGATGAAGCGTATCGGTCTAGGTACACTATTCATCCTAGGAGTATGAATATGTACCGAGACCTGAAGCGGAACTTTTGGTGGCCTAGCATGAAGAGGGATGTTGCTAACCATGTGGCGAGATGTACAACCTACCAGCTAGTTAAGGCAGAGCACGAGAGACCTGGATGGACTGTACAACCATTGGATATTCCTATGCGAAAGTGAGAGCACATCTGTATAGACTTCATTACTAGTTTACCGCATATTCAAAGGAAGAACGACACCGTGTAGGTAATCGTGGATTGGCTAACCAAATTTGCTCACTTCAGAGTTATTTGGGTACAACTTCTAATGCACCGCTTAGCGGAGCTGTATGTTTATGAGGTGATTCGGCTACATGGTGTTCTGGTGTCCATCATATTGAACAGAGACACGAGATTCACCTCAAGGTCTTGGAGAACTCTACAGGAGGCCTTTGACACAGTGTTCAACTATAGTAAGGTATCTCATCCTCAGTCGGATGGTTAGACAGAAGACTATCCATATGCTAGAGGATATGCTCAAAGCATGTGCCTTAGACTTTCACGGGAGTTGGGACAACCATCTCTCATTGATTGAGTTCGCCTACAATAATAGTTACCACTCAAGCATCAGGATGGCGCCGTACGAAGCTTTGTACGATAGGCCATGTAGATTGCTGGTTTGCTAGAGTGAGGTGAGCGAGCGTCAGTTGATTGGTCCTGAGCTTGTGCAGCTGTATGCGGACAAGGTTGATTTGATCCATAACAGGTTGTTGGCTGCACAGAATCGGTAGAAGAGTTATGCCGATAAGAGGTGGAGATCGCTGGAATTTCTGGTGGGAGACTATGTGTTTCTGAAGGTGTTGCCGACCAAGGGTGTCATGAGGTTCGAAAAACGTGAGAAGATGAGTCCTCGCTATATTGGCCCGTACTAGATTACCGAGAGGATCGGTGAGGTTGCTTATCGGTTGGATCTACCACTAGAGATGTCGTTTATGCACAACGTGTTCCATGTCTCCATGCTAAGGAAGTGTCTGGCTAACGCACCCCATGTGATTCTAGTTCAGCCAGAAGAGCTCCAAAAAGATCTGTCCTTTGTAGAGGATGTTGTCTAAATTGTCGACCGCAAGAAGCAAATGCTGCGGAATAAGGTGATTCCGTTGGTCTTGGTTGTTAGAAATAATGCATTAATTTTGATGATTATTTATGAGTACATATTTTCATAAATATTAAAAAATGAAAAAGATTATAAAGTGTTTTTTGTATAGTTTCAAATTGTATACAAGTGTTTATTCAAAGTATCAAAAACGGCATACCAGAGTCAGGAATCAGCATACCGTTTCAGTGAAAAACGGTATGAACAACGGTGCTCCACAAGAACAAAAGAAGAACTGAAAACGACATACCGTGGATGGAGCGGCATACCGTTCGAGTAAAAAATGACATAAGCAGCGGAACTCTGGAGCAGATGAGAAAATGAAGACAATGCGAAACAACGGCATACCGTCATAAAACGGTATACCGTTTCAGGAGAAAACGGCAGACCGTTGATTTTTCGGCATACCGTTTTGCTCGTGGATTGCAGATTGAAGATTATTTTTGGCAT
>JAMKQA010012939.1:0-19543 GCA_024699735.1 Posidonia australis
TCCCAGATTGCAACCAGATGCACAGAAAACCACCCACAACCACACACAACCAAGAAACAACAGGTTATCCATTAATAAACCATTAAGCATAAAATCACTAATAATACATGGTTTATTAAATACAAAGGATAATCGGGCCCAGATGTTACATCACAGTGTCAAACCACGCACAGGGACACGCAAACAGAAGCCGACCCACAATGCCCAAGCCCAAAAGCACAAAATCACATAATGGGCCTCAGAACAGTAACACCCGTCCAGGAATAAAATTCATAAAATGTAAATAATTACAAAATGAATTTTATGAGTGTTACATCCTAATCACTTTAAAAGAAGATTTCGCCCTCAAAATCACTTGGCGAAAAGATACGGGTATTGGGCCAGGATGGCTTCCTCACGTTCCCACGTGGCCTCCTCGGCTCGATGATGCCGCCATTGGACTAAAACCAGCGGAATCACCTTGTTCCACAGCACCTGCTCCTTGCGGTCAACAATCTCGATGACATCCTTTACAAAGGATAGATCTTCCTGGAGCCCATCTGGCTGAACTGGGATCACATGAGAAACGTCAGCCAGACACTTCCTCAACATGGAGACATGGAACACGTCATGCACAGATGTCATCTCTAGTGGTAGATCCAACAGGTTGGCAACCTCACTGATCCTCTGGGTGATCTGGTACGGGCCAATATAGTAGGGACTTAGCTTGCCACGCTTCCCGAACCTCATGATATCCTTGGTCGGCGACACCTTCAGGAACACATAGTCTCCCACCAGAAACTCCAACGGTCTCTGCCACCTATCGACATAGCTCTTTTGCCGACCTTGTGCAGCCAACAACCGACCACGGATCAAATCCACCTTGTCTGCATACAGCTGCACAAGCTCCGGACCAATCAATTGACGCTCGCCCACCTCGCTCCAGCAAACCGGCGATCTGCATGCCTACTGTACAAAGCTTCGTACGACGCCATCCCGATGCTCGAGTGTTAACTATTGTTGTAGGTGAACTCAATCAGCGGCAAATGGTGCTCCCAACCCCCTTGAAAGTCTAAGGCACATGCTCTGAGCTTATCCTCCAGTGTCTGGATAGTCCTCTCTGTCTGACCATCCGACTGAGGAGGAAATGCTATGCTATAGTTGAGCATAGTGCCAAAGGCCTCCTGTAGAGTTCTCTAGAACCTTGAGGTGAACCTCGTGTCTTTGTCCAACACAATGGACACTGGAACACCATGTAGCCTCACTACCTCGGATACATACAACTCTGCCAGGCGGTGCATCAGAAGCTTCACCCGAATGGCCAGGAAGAGAGTAGACTTGGTTAGCCGATCCACGATCACCCACACGGTGTCGTTCTTCCTCTGAGTTTGCGACAAACCAGTCACGAAGTCCATTGAGATATGCTCCCACTTCCACACAGGAATATCCAACGGCTGCAAGGTCCCTCCAGGTCTCTAGTGCTCTGCCATAACCAACTGGCAGGTGGTACACCTCGCCACATGGTTAGCAACATCTTTCTTCATGCTAGGCCACCAAAAGTTCAGCTTCAAGTTTCGGTACATCTTCGTACTCCCAGGGTGAATGGTGTACCAAGACTGATGCACTTCATCTAGCAACCTTTGCCTGGCCTCCTCATGTTGGGACACATATAAACGCATATCATACCTCAGCTCTCCATATGCCCCAATAAAGAAATGAGGCTCTCCACCCGCCTCTAGCTTCTCAAACATAGCCTGAACAAACGAATCTAGCTGCTAGCAAGTGACAATAAACTTTAACAGCTTCAGGCGAACAGACAGGTTGGCCACCCAGGCACCAACAGTTCCCCGAGCGTGCCGCTTCGGCGTGTAGCTCACCAGATCCTCCAACATGGTCCACTCCTTGACCATCAGGCTCACCATCACGTGTGTATGTCGACTCAAGGCATCAGTGACCACGTTGGCCTTGTTGGGATGATAGGACAGGCTAAAATCATAGTCCTTCAAATACTCCATCCAACGACGCTGCCTCAGGTTAATGTTTCTTTGCGTGAAGATATACTTCAGGCTCTGATGATCGACGAATACCTCAAACTGCTCCCTATAGAGATAGTGTCGCCAGAGCTTGAGAGCGAATACTATGGCAACCATCTCTAAATCGTGGGTCAAGTAGTTCTTCTCATGATCCTTCAGCTGACGCGAAGCATATGCGATAATGTTGCCATATTGCATCAGAACACACCCTAACCCAACACCACTGGCATCACTATACATAGTGAAGCCACCACTTTCAGAAGGCGGAGTCAACACAGGAGCAGAAACCAGACGAGACTTCAACTCTTGGAAACTCGCCTCACAATTTTGGTCCCAGCAAAAAGGAACTCCCTTCCTGGTCAACTCTGTCGAAGGCGTGGCTATGGAGGAGCAATCCCTGATAAACCTCCTATAATAGCTTGCAAGACCCAAGAAACTCCTGATCTCCGTCACAGTCCTTGGTCGCTTCCAACTACTCACCGCCTCAACTTTGGCAGGAGCCACTCTGATGCCTTCTTCAGAAATCAAATGGCCAAGGAACATGACTTCACTCAGCCAGAAGTCACACTTGGAGAATTTGACGTACAATTAATGACGCCTCAGAGTATCCAAAACTGGCCTTGGGTGTAAGGCGTGAGTCTCAACATCAGGAGAATAGACCAACACGTCATCAACAAAAACCAAAACGAACTGGTCCAGAAAAGGGCTGAAAATCCTGTTCATCATATCCATGAACGCAGCCAGTGCATTAGTCAAGCTGAAAGGCATGACCGTGAACTCATAATGCCCGTACCGCGTTGGGAAAGCAGTCTTCTGAATGTCTGAGTCTCGTATCCTCAACTGGTGATACCCTGACCTCAGATCGATCTTTGAGAACACCGATGCAGACTGCAACTGGTCGAACAGGTCATCAATGCGGGGCAGGGGATACTTGTTCTTCACCATGATCTGGTTCAACATTTGATAATCTATACACAGTCAGAGCGAACCATCTTTCTTGCGGACGAACAAGACAGGCGCTCTCCACGGAGACACATTCAGCCTAATAAACCCATTGTCCAGCAACTCCTGCAACTGAGTCTTGAGCTCTCGCAATTCCACTGGCGCCATGCGATAAGGAAGCTTCGACACAACACCAGAACGGGGGATCAGATCGATCGAGAACTCTACTTCCCTGTGAGGTGGCATACCAGGCAAATTGTCAGGGAAAACGTCGGGATATTCACACACCATAGAGATGTTGTGAACACCCAACACAGGAGAAGTGGAGGTAACTATACTAGCTAGATAACCCACACAACCCCTGACCAAAGACTTATAAGCCTTCATAGCTGAAATGACAAGCTTAGGCTCACCTTGACTGCCACCTCGCATAAGGAAAGACCCATCCTCAGGAGACCTAAAATAAATTCTCCTCCGAGCACAGTCGATCAAAGCAGACTGTTGCGTCAATCAATCCATGCTGAGTATCACATCGTACTCCTGCATGTCCATCACGATGAGACTAGCGTCGAACTCTCTGTCATTCAGCGTCAAGTTGACAGACCGCAGATACCTCCATGCCAAACAGTGCTCCCCCAGCAACATCACCACGTTGACATGAAAGGCCAGTCTAGCTGGTCTCTCTCCCAACTCTACCGCGAAAGAGTCAGAGATAAAGGAGAAAGAACTCCCTGAGTAAAACAACACTTTGGCCATCCGACCAGCCACAATGAAAGAACTTGATGGCCAAACAAAACAACACCACACATCCATACAATCAGGCAGATGTCAAGATTACAAAGGAATTACAACAAATCTCTGAGGGTTACAAAAGCAACTATTCATCCTTACCCTCAACAACATCTCCCGAAGACTCAGTGTTTGAAGTTGCGATGGTGAACACCCATCTCATCGTCGACTACTATGGCGCACTTCCTGCCTTCTTAAGTAGTTCTAGACAAGATCTCTGAACATGTTCCACCTTTCCATAATTATAGCACACCACCAAAGCTGTGGTCTGCCTGGGTTGAGGACAATAGGCAGTGATGTGGCCCACCTGACCACAGTTGAAGCACTGGTTCCCACCAGGAGCACTGGACCCTGTCTGACTAAGGCCAGCTCCGTTACCCTTAGCATAACTCCGCCAGCCCGCAAAGGAAACACTGGACCTCACCTTTTGCTTCCTCTCAGGGCTACCTGAACTACCAGCACTTGGAGGACCAGAGAAAGAGAACTGTGAGGTAAAAGAAGACTTACCCTTCCCATTGGGACGACTCTCCAGAAACTTCTGATGCTCCACCTCGAAGCGGTAAGCCATCCCAACCATGTCCTCCACAGTCTGGCACCTACAGTCCATCACCTTCGCTCGTAGCCCTGGGTTCAAGCCGTCCAGAAACCTCTACGCCCGCTCCTCCTCAGACTCATAGGTAGGAGCTAAGCGTTCTAGCCGGGCGAACTCAGTCTCATACTCGAGCACTAACATCGTGCCCTGCTCCAGACTCCGGAAATCTCGGCGAAGCTGCTCCTTCACATGAGTGGGAAAATACTTGTCATAGAAGGCCGCCTTGAAATCCTTCCAGTGGATGCTAACAGTGACTGAGTCCGGGAAATTCAGCCGCCTCACAGACTTCCACCACCTATCTACCTCACCATCTAGCAGGTAGGTCGACAACCGCACCCAATGCTCCTCTGGGCATGCCATGCTCTACAGTATCTTCACCACCTTCTCCAACCAGGCCTCGCTCTCCTCAGCACTGACCTTACCCATGAACGACGGCGGACGAAGCTTCGTGAACTGGTTCAGCCACGAGTCACCCGACGGCTCACTGGCACTACTCTTGCTGAACGTGTGAGAGATCTTGTGTGCCAAACTCTTCAGTTCCGCACGAACCGCCTTCCATCCGCCTACGTTCTCTAGCGACTCGGTCTCCTCGACAGGGGCCTTGCCATTACGACCACGAGGAGGTATCTTGCTGGAGAAAGGTAAAGTACCTGCACCATAGACAAAACAACAACCAGAAAACCATGGCGAAAATCAGGTGCAGACTCTACCATGCATGCAAAATCTATGGAATCTCTAGATTGGACACCCTAGGTGTAGTGCAACCTAGTGAACTTGGAGCTCTGATACCAAAAACTATCACGCCCAAAATTTTCCGTAATAATTTAAAACAAATTAAATTACGGGAAAATTAAAGCCGAACAGTAAATATCTAACTACCAGGAACCTGTGTGTGCGGCTAGGAGATTCCAGACTATATGTACTACACTAACCCTCTACATGCCAGCACCTGCAAACCAAAAACATGAGGAAAAACGCATGAGTGACAAAAGTCACTCAATACGCACCCCATGAAAACAGCGGAAAACAAAACTATACTTAATTTTCCTTTTAAATTCATTTCGCAAATCATTTTCTCAAAACTTCATAAATCAGGCCCACATTGGCCAAAACCACAACTAGGGCTCTACTAGCCCAAAGCCACAAGAAAAGGCCCTCAATGGCTAAAATCACACACAGTGAGTCGGGAAGCCCGACGCTAGGCAACCTAACTCTGACTACACACAGTCCGTCGAGGAGCGACCACAGCGTTCTGCACTGCCACGGTGATGACCACCCTGTGTAGGAGTGTTCACCGTCCCGCGATTCTCCCTCTCAGGAGAACCCTCAAAAGCCAACCCCTCCCTGGGAAGGCTGTCTTGTCTCTCAAGACGCTACCAGCTACGGGGCATGTGTCCCACCTGCACTGGCCACCACAAGGTACGCCTCCTCACGACGTCCTCCACACATGATACTCAGGAGGGAGTATCATACCTCCACACCCGATGACACCCAAGCCTCAGTGCTCACAGCGACAGCAGGAGTATCATACCTCCCCTTCATGCCACAAGACACCTCAACCTGTGGACCACAACCCTAGCCTTGATGCGACAGTCAAGGAGTCTCATACCTCCAGGACCTGACGCCTCTCAGCCTTAGGTATCTTGACCCTCGACTTCAACTAGGGAGTCGCGCCCGACCGTCGGAGAATGTCGTCACATTCTCTGGTCCCGACGACACGGTCCCACACTGTCTCGGCCCTCACACAGAAAATTGGGAAAACATTTTCCAAAACAGGCCAACTATTTCTTGGAAATCCATTTTCCAAAACCATTTTCATATCTTTGAAAATTCTTCCAAAACCTCAGCAAAACGGCAAATCAGGTGTCCCGAGGGACCACCACTAATGGCCCACAATCCCATCTAACAGGGACAATACAAACCAATCCCGAAAACCACTGCATTAAACTACATTTCCCAAAAATCCAAGAAAAAACTCAAGAAAAATGCCTGGCAGACTCGTGCATGTGGAGCGCGCGTCTGGCCCGCGCCCCTGGCACTTCCATTTGAACGCCAACAGAGCCAGGACCAGGGGCTAGAACCGCTGCTGAACCCACACATGTGGCCTGCGCAATCGGCCCGCGCCCCCAGTATTCTGTTAGAATTCAGATAGCCAGCAACAGGGCATCTGGAAATCGCTTGGGGTAGAAGCTCCAATCGGATGCCCCAAACAACCACCAAAAAACTCAAGTAAAACATATGTGGTGGAACCTCGAGTCTACACCAAAACCCAACAAACAAAACTAAAATCCATTCACCATGAATCAAGATATAAAATCGCAAAGGAAGAATGGTCAAAATGATCCAAAACACACCAACTGCTATAAATACCCATAAATACCACAATAAATTCTCAAAAATTCTAAAACATTAAATTTAGCCTAGATTACATGCATCCTAGGGATTTCTACCATTTTACATGATTTCTACACATTAAAATGGAGTTACATGCTTGGAACGATGTAACACCCGTAAAATTCATTTTGTAATTATTTACATTTTACGAATTTTATTCCTAAACGGGTGTTATTGTTCCGAGGCCGTTGTGCAGTTTTGTGCTTTTGGGCTTGGGCCTCGTGGGCTGGCTTCTATTTGCGTGTCCCTGTGCGTGGTTGGCACTGTGCATTGTGGCACTGTGTGTGTGGGGCCCAGGTGTGGGGTCCCTTTGGGGCCTGCATGTGTGGGCTGGTGGTTGAGGCTTGCAGTTGGCCTCATTGGTGGTGGCTGGCAGTTGGCTGCTCGTGCGGTGTGCTGGTGGCTGAGACGCGCAAGTGGGCACGTTTTCAGCTACTGCGGGCGCAAGCTTTATAAGCCGTACCGCACTTCTCCTTGCCACCCATCACCGTCTCCTCCTTCTTTCTTCTTCCTTTCTCCTCCTCCTCCTCGGCGGCGCACTTCTTCTTCTCCACCTCCATCTTCTTTCCCTTCCTTCTCACTTGAAAATTGGGAGAAATTTGTAGTAGAGAAAGTTGTAGAAGAGAAGATTGAGTTGTGAAGAAAAATGAATGGGGTAGGGAGTATTTATAGGATAAAGATATTGAATTTTAAAAAAAAAAACAAAAAATGGTCGTTGCATAGCAACAGCCAAAAATCCAACCGTTATTGCAACGGTTGGAGTTTGCAACGGTCCTTTGGACCGTTGCAAAAAAAATCAAGTTTTGGGTCGGGCTCAGCCTGGCCCTGTTTTATTTATTTATTTATTTTAATGGGCCGGGCTGCCTGGCCTGGCCCTGTTTCTGTTTTTTTTTTACTGTACATGGGCTGGCCTGGTCCAGGGTGTTTTTGCGGGATTAAATGGGCCTACTCTGCAGGCCTTGGCGAGCCTGCCTGTTATGCCCGGCACGGCCCACTGCCCACTGCCCACGACGGGCCTGGCCAAGCCAGGCCCACGTGAATTTTTTCGGGACCCGTGCTGGACCGGGCCTGGGCTTGGGCCTCATGGGTCTGCTTCTGTTTGCGTGTCCCTGTGTGTGGTTTGACACTGTGCATTGTGGCACTGTGAGTGTGGGGCCCAGGTGTGGGGTCCACGTGGGACCCGCATTTGTGGGTCGATGGTTGAGGCTTGCAGTTGGCCCTGCTGGTTGTGGCTGGTGGTTGGGCGGAGTGGTTGGTTGCTCGTGTGGTGTGTCGGTGGCTGAGATGTGCATGTGAGCACGTTCCCAACTACTGCGGGCACAGGCTTTATAAGCTGCACTGCACTCCTCTACCGTTCGTCACCGTCTTCTCCTTCCTTCTTCTTTTTTCCTTCTCCTCCCCAGCACACCCTTCTCCTTCCCCACCCTTCCTTTCCTTCCTCCCCACTCCTCCTTCCTCTTTCCCCTCTTCTTCTCCTTCCACCCATATCCCATGTTCCTTCTTCTCGCGCGTCGACGGAGAGAGAGAGAGAGGGAGCGCAGCGGAAGGGCTGACGTGGCTCGTGGTGATGTGTGGAGCTTGGGTGGAGCGTCCTTAAGGATGTGGAGTGCTTCCGAGGCCGTGGTTGCGCCGGAGATCGTTGGAGTCGGTCGAAGATCGCTGGAGCTCGTTTTGAGGTACACATCTCCACCTCATGTAATAATGAGCATGGAATTGGTAGAAAATGCTAGGATTGCATGAAATCTAGGTAAATTTACTTTCCTAAAATTTATTGTGATTTATTGTGTATTTATGGCGAATTTATTGCCATTTATGATGATTGGTGCGTTTTAGGTCCTTTTGACCCTTCTGCCTTTCCGATTTTATATCTTGATGCATGGTGAATGGATTTTAGTTTTGTTTGTTGGGATTTGGAGTAGACTCAAGGGTCTACAACTTATGTTTTATGCAAGATTTTTAATGCTTGTTTAGAGGGGCCGATTGGAGGTCCCAGTTGGAGCGATTTCGGACGGTAGGGTTTGGGCCGTTTCTGTTTTTTCGTAGAATTTGGCATACCGAACCATTTCGGTATGCCGTTTTTCTATCAGATTAGGTCCTCTGGTCGAAATTCGGTAGTCCGAATTTGGACGATTGCCCGAATCAGGAGATTTCGGTTGACCGAACCAGTTTCGGTATACCGAATTTGGCCTGAGTGTTGACCGTTGACCTGATTCGGTTGACCGAACCAGGGGTTTTCGGCATTCCGAACCTGTTTTCGGCGTGCCGATTCTAGGCTCAAATGAGTTAATAAAATGTGTTTTCGGAGGGCTTTTTGGATTGCTGTGTTTTGTCGCTGTGAGATGGGATTGTGGGCCGTCAAGGGTGGTCTCCTGGGACACTTGACGCGTCACTTTGCCGAGGTTTTGGAAGAATTTTCAAAAGATATGAAAATGGTTTGGAAAATGGATTTCAAGGAAATAGTTGGCCTGGTTTGGAAAATGTTTTCCAGGTTTTCTGTGTACGGGCCGAGACTGTGTGGGACCGTGTCGTCGGGACTAGGGAATGTGACGACATTCTCGGCTGGTCGGGCGTGACTCCCTGGTTGAGGTTGGGGGCCAAGATACCTGAGGCTAAGGGGCATCGGGTCCTGGAGTATGAGACTCCTTGATTGTCGTCTCGAGGCTAGGGTTGTGGTCTGCGGGTTGAGGTGTCTTATGGCATGACAGGGGGTATGATACTCCTGCTGTCGCTGTGAACACTGAGGCTCGGGTGTCGTCGGGTGTGGAGGTATGATACTCCCTCCTGAGCACCGTCTGTGGAGGAAGCCGTGAGGAGGCGTACCCTGTGGTGGCCAGTGTAGGTGGGACACGTGCCTCGTAGCTGGTAGCGTCCTGAGAGATAGGACAGCCTTCCCAACGAGGGGTTGGCTTTGTGAGGGTTCTCCAGGTAGGAGAATCACGGGACGGTGGTTGGCTCCTGCACAGGGTGACACATCGTGGCAATGCAGAACGTCGTGGTTGCTCCTCGGTGGACTGCCTGTGGCCAGAGTTAGGTTCCCTGGCGCTGGGCTATCCAACTCACTGTGTGTGGTTTTGGCCATTGAGGGCCTTTACTTGTGACTTTGGACTAGTAAAGCCTTGGTTTGTGGCTTTGGCCGGTGTGGGCCTGGTTTATGAGATTTTGAGAAATGGTTTGCAAAATGAATTTAAAAGGAAAATTGATTATAGTTTTGTTTCTCCGTGGTTTCCGTGGGGTCCGTACTGGGTGACTTTTGTCACTCATATGTTTTTCCTCGTGTTTTTGGTTTACAGGTGCAGGCATGCTGAGAGTTGGCGTAGTGCATATAGTCTGGAGTCTCCTAGCTGCACACACAGGTTCCTGACGGTTCGATATTTACTGTTTAGCTTTAATTTTCTCGTAATTTAAATTGTTTAAATTATTGTGAAAAATTTGGGACGTGACAACCAGATTTATGTTACGCAATGTTTTATGACTTTGTTATACTATTATCCAAATAATATTACAATATTGTAATTGTTTCTGTTTTAGGAATCTTATTAATGTTTGGTAAGTTCATACGTGGATATAATGTAAGATCCATTTGCAATGAAAGAGAGAATGTATTGTATTTATATTATTTCGTATCAATGTTAACCAAATAATAATACAATGCAGTAACCGTTTGTATTAAAAAAAATCTTTTAACAAAATCATAAGTTCATGTAAGGTTTATCTGTTTAAAAAAATCTTATTAATATTTGTTTCATAATTTAAATATGAGTGTAATTTGGTGATAACGTGGTATTCCAATGGCACAAAATATGGGATTATTATCTTTAGAATGTGTTTGGTAGTTACATCAAATCTAAAGTGACAAAAGTTTAGGGAATTTAAATTTCTTGGAAGGCTAATTGGTAATTACATAGATTTCTAATGGCTCAAAATCGAAATTTAGAACTTTTAGTGTGTGATTGGTAGTTATGTGGTTTTAAGATTGCACAAAATTAGGTCATTTATAATTTTTAAATGTTAATTCATAATTGTACATATTTCTAATGACACAAAATTCAGGGAATTTGAATTTTGAAAGGTTATTTTGTAATTTAAACCAGTAGTTATGTGGATATAGTTGGAAGGTTACGATTTGAAAATTGAAGTTGTAATTTTGTGGATGTTCATGGACAGACCAGTTGTGTTTTTTGTTAACCCCACCGGAAAATTTAACATTTAGTCCTCGATGGTGCATATGAGCAATATGCCGTTGGAAATATTGTTTTTCAGAACAGTAATACTATTTACGAAATCATTTAGTGATACTATTCACATTCAAGCATTATGTAATTCAGTAATACGAAACTAATTGATGCAAATACAAAACTTAATTTAATATTGCTATTTACGAAAAGTATTAATATCATGAAATAGTATTACGGTTTTATGTACAAACAAAAACACATGAAGCAATCCACAAAACAAACAATCAGAAATTGCAAAGGCGGAGACTTTAGGAACACTTGGGAATCCTCGAACGACTCCACCACCATCTGTGGTATCTTGGACTACTCTGGGAGGAGGAAGTTGATCGTGGGGGCGAAGAGGAGGAGCATCCACTAGGACCGCATCAACTTCCTCTGGATCGAGTGCTAGAACTCGCTCTTTTCATGACGACTCCACCCCACTACTCTCCTGTGACGCCGCATGCTCCTGCTCGCACAAGGAGGCGACGACTATAGATCCGGAGGGCATGGGCTGGGGTTGGGGCTAAGGTTGAATTGACTGGACCTAGAGAGGATGGGGAGGGGAGACCAGGAATGGAGGCTATTTCCACAAAGGGCGGAGGGGGGCGGCAGTCTACTGGTTCCACGTGCTGTTTCGACGGCGACGATGGTCTACTGGTTCCATGTGTTGTTGCGGCAGCAGTGGTATGCTGGAACAGTTGCCACCTCCACCACTACTAGCAGAAAGCACCTAAATCACCCTTTCCTTCGTTAGCTTTGTTCCCACCTCTTTCCTCCATTATTCTCTTTCAACTCCCTATCTAGTTTTCTCATTTTTTTCATCGCTATTACTACTAGTAGTAGAATTGGATGAAAAGAACAATATCATCTTAGAAGAGGAGGAGAGAGAGAGAGAGAGAGAGAGAGAGTGGGGTTGGGGATGGCGTAAATATAGGGGGGAGGGGTTGGTTTTAAGATGTAGGGAGAGAGGTGGGGATGGATTGATTTTTAAATATTTTTTATTTTTAAATTTCAAAAAAGTAACAACCAGAAATCAGTTTTTGATTTTCATCAAAAGTAGTTTTGTATGGATGGTTAAGATTTAATCATATATGTTGGGTACATTGAGGGAAGATGTAATAGATCTATACTCTCTCTCTCTCTCTCTCTCTCTATATATATATATATATATATATATATATATATAAAAGTGGAGAGAGAGGACTCACCATCATCACGAAGGAGAAGCATGGCTGGCGTCTAGGGTGTCCAGGGCATTGAAAAAGTAAAGAAAGAGGGGTGTGGGCGTATCATAAGACGACAGAGACATAAAACCGAAAGGCCAGTCGCAACAGTAAAGGAAGCAACATCGTAGCAAAAAATGAAGCAGAGTGCTTCTGAAGTTAGTGGACCTCTCTTGGGTGTCGTGTTTCTGAAGTTAGTTAGGGCTTTTAACTTTTCGAGTAATCGGATCAGGTTTGGATCCATTTTATTGTCTCTAAACGTAATAAAGTAATCGGATCTGATTTAATGAAAACTTTATAAAATTTTATTTAGTCCTAGATTTTCTAGAATTTTACTATTTAGTCTCTGAACTTTGACATTTCTTCCAAATGTCTTTGCATGGTTATCATATTATTCATGTTAGTATTCACATCAAGTTAATTGAATTTTAAATTACCATGCCTTAGTGAATAATAGTTAGACCATGACTTTTGGAATCAAATAAATTCATTATTGGTGATCAATATTAAATTGTCTTTTATTTAATAATAGATTGATCAAAGCAATATCCTACCAAAGTAGGCTCCATTGTCTATATTAGTCTACTTAAGATAGAAAGATGTTAGTGTATTTGAGATTCATGCAGATAGTAATTAGCTCAAAGGAAGATTACTATTTGACTGAATATCAAATATAACTGTGGTAATAAATTCGTGACAATTATATGGTTGTGTCATGTGGGTAACTAGTCGGTACAAAGGAAGACTTATTGCATGACAGGATTAATTGCTAGAATTTAATTACTACAAGAAAGAGTACCATTTGCAAGTTGGCATTTCTGCCTAAAGGCTAAATGTTGATGTTGCGCTAGGTATCTTGAAATGGGTTCTATCGTCAGTTGAATTTATTTGTTTGTTTCTTTATTCTTAAAGATTAATATGGTTCACATTGGATTAACTATTCTTATGGTTTTTAAACTATTTCTAAATTTATTTAGTAAATGCATCTACCTCAATTAGTGCCAACATAAACTCAATTCCAATACTTAATGAAGTTAATTTCAAATATTGGAAAGAGAATGTTATGATAGTACTTGGATGCATGAATCTCGATTTAGCCCTTAGGATGGAACAAACCCCTTCTTTAGAGTCTGACAGTTCGGCTGAAGACAAGAAATCAAATGAAAAGTGGGAGCACTCCAATAGGCTAAGTCTAATGATCATTAGGCGCGTCATTCTAGAAACTTTTTGGGGTACTATGTCCGAAGAGACTACTACCAGAGAATTTTTCAATGACCTTGAGAAATGGTTTGCCAAGAATGAAAGGCGGAAACTAGTATATTATTGGCAAATTTGGTTTCTATGAGGTACAAGACAAAGAGAAACATAAAGGAGTACATTTTTAAGATGTCTAACATTGTATCAAAACTAAAAGCACTTAAGTTAGAGCTGTGAGAAGACTTGCTCGTGCATTTAGTTTTGATCTCTCTTCCTAAGCAATTCAACCAATTCAAGATAAGTTATAACTGCCAGAAAGAGAAATGGACTTTTAATGAGTTTATTTCTCATTGTGTGCAAGAGAAAGAAAGAAAGACTAAAGCAAGACAAGACAGAAAGTGCTCATCTGGTGTCTACCTCTAAGGACAAAGGCAAAAGGAAATTACAGTCTAATGAAGCTGCAGTGGTTTCACCCAAGAAGCAACAGAGGTAGATTGAGTTTACCTACCATTTTTGCAAGAAGGGTGGGTACCAGAAGAATGACTGTACTAAGTATCATGTTTGGCAAGCTAAGAAAGGTACATCTTTTGCTTTGGTTTCTTCTGAAGTTAATATTGCTTTTGTATCTCAACATACTTGGTGGTTAGATTCTGGTGCTACTCTCACATAAGTGTGTCTATGTAGGTTTGTTTAAGTTGTTGGACACCAAGTGATGGTGAAAGATACATCTTTGTGGGTGACGACAATGTAGTTCAAGTGGAAGCTATTACTCATTTTAGATTGTTGTTACAAATTGGTTATTTTTTGGATTTGAAAAAGACATTTGTTGTACCGTCTTTTAGGCGGAATTTAATTTCAGTTTCAGTATTGGACAAATCTGGTTATTCTTGTCTTTAAGAAAATGGAAAATAAAGTCTTTTTCAAAATTCTAATCTTATTGGTACTGGTTCTTTAGTAAATAATGATAATTTATATTTACTTGATACAATAGCTTCTTTTAATAAATCTTTGCATTCTACATCTCGACGTACAAAGCAAAAATCAAGAGAGAATTCTGCTTTGTTATGGCATAAGTGTTTAGGACATAGTTCTAAACATAGGATAGTAAGACTTGTGTCAGATGGAATTTTTCCTTATCTTAACTTAGCGGATTTCTAAATTTTCATTGAGTATATTAAAGGAAAACAAACCAATATTTGAAAATTAAGTGCCAATAAATGTTCAGATGTCTTAGAACTAATACATATGGACATTCGTGGACCGTTTTCTACGACATTTTGGAATGGTCAATAATACTTTATTATGTTCATAGACGACTATTCACATTATGGCTACCTAAATCTTATTCATGAAAAATCACAGGTCTTGGATGTGTTCAAACAATTTAAGGCTGAAGTTGAAAATCAACTCAACAAAAGAATTAAAGTCGTTAGATCTGACGGTGGTGGTGAGTACTACGATAGGATAGATCCAGTGAACAACATCCAAGCCCGTTTGCCAAGTTCCTAGAAGAATATGGTATTGTTCCTCAATACAACATACTTGGCTCTCAAGCCATGAATGGTGCTGCTGAGAGGCATAATAGGACACTTAAGGACATGGTGAGGAGTATGATTAGTCATTCTATCTTACCAAAATTTCTCTAGAGCGAGACACTTAAGACTGCAGCCAATATTTTAAACAAAATACCGACTAAGGCAGTGACTAAAATCGTTTATGAATTATGGGTTGGAAACAAACCCAACATAAAGCATATTCATGTGTGGAGTTGTCCAACTGAGGCTAGGCCTTATAAGCTCAATGAAAAGAAACTAGATTTAAGGACCATTAGTTGCTATTTTGTTGGATATTCTGCAAGGTCTAGGGGCTTCAAGTTTTATGATCCCACTACTAGATCCTTCTTTGAGACGAGTAATGCTAGGTTTCTTGAGGAAGCAGACTTTGAGGGGGAAGATAATAGTAGAGACATTATCTTTGAAGAGGAATTTATTACTCTTCCTACGGTTGCTATTAACGATGATCAGGAATTAATTCCTAACATTGTTCAAGAGGCAAATCTAGAGTAGGACATTGTTGATCCTCTTCTCATTTAAAAAGAACAAACTTAACCCCCTCAAGAGCCAATGCCACTTAGGAGGTCTACTAGAGAGAAGAGAAGTGCGATTTTAGATGATTATGTCGTAATTCTTCAGGAACATCAAGTTAATAATGACTTGATGGATGATGATCCAATCAATGTTCATTAAGAAATTAATAGTTTCAACCCTCAAAAGTGGATAGATACCATGAATGATGAGTTTAAATCCATGAAAGACAATGATGTTTGGGATCTTGTCTCATTACCTGAAGACGTAAAGTCCAATGGTTGCAAATGAATATTTAAGACCAAGAGGAATTCACAAGGCCATGTGGAATGATATAAGGCTCGTCTTGTCTCTAATAGTTTTACTAAAAAGGAAGGCATTGACTATAAAGAGACTTTCTCTCTGGTTTTATCGAAAAACTCTTTTCGAATTATTATAGCATTGGTTGCTCATTTTGACCCTGAGCTATATCAAATGGACGTAAGAACGACGTTTCTTAATGGTGACATTGATGAGATAATTTATATGATGCAACCAGACCACTTTGTATTAGGTGACACAAAGAAAATGATTTACACACTTAAGAAGTTCATTTATGGTTTAAAGCAAGTATCCCATCAATGGTATCACAAATTTCATCAAGTTGTCATCTTGTTTGGTTTTGAGATAAATTTGGTAGATGATTGTGTATATCATAAGTTCAGTGGAAGTAAATGTATTTTCCTGTTCTTGTATGTCGATAACATACTTCTTGCCACTAATGATATGGATTTACTTATAGAGACCAAGAAATTTCACTCAAACAAATTTGAGATGAAAGATCTTGGTGAAGCTTCTTTTGTATTAGAAATCCAAATACTTCGAGATCGTTCTCAAGGTATTCTTGGATTATCTCGAAAGAACATTATTGAAAAAGTCCTTAAAGGTATGACATGAGTGAGTGCAAGCTAGAAAATACCTCTATGGCTAAGAGAAGCAAGTTTAGTCTCAAACAGTACCCTAAGAATGATTTTGAATATAAGGAAATACAGAAGATTTCATATGCTTAGCAGTTGGAAGTCTTATGTATGTTCAGGTTTGTACGCATCTGGATTTCGCATACATTATTAACATGTTAGGCAGATACTTAAGCAATCTAGGTATGGATCACTAAAAAGTTGTTAAGCGGGTTATGCGGTATTTGCAAAGAACAAAAGACTCTACACTTATGTATAGGAAATCAGATTAGCTGGAAATCATTGGGTATTCTAACTTCGATTTTGCTGAATGCCAAAACAGTCGGAGATCCACTTCAGGCTATGTGTACTTGTTAGCAGGAGGAGCTATATCTTAGAAAAGTATCAAGCGAACACGTAAAGCCTGTTCTACTATGACAGCTGAGTACGTAGCATGCTATGAGACATCCAATCAGGGAATATGACTAAGGAATTTTGTCACAGGCCTACAGATTATAGATAGAATTAAAAGATCACTTAAGTTATGTTGTGATAATAAATCTATGATGCTATATTCCAATAACAACAGGAGCTCTTTATAGTCTACGCATATAGACATTAAGTTCCTGGTTGTGAAAAAAAGAATCCAAAATGGTCAGTTGTCTAAAGAGCATATTGGGACAAACTTCATGATTATGGATCCACTTACTAAAGGAGTACCACCCATGGTCTTTCATGAGTATGTTGCTCATATAGGTGTTGTACCATTTGATAATGTATCTATTAATGAGAGTTTGTATTTAGATGCTCTATTGTTATAGACGTTGTTTTCTACAAAAATAAGGTTTTAGATTATTTACATTCTGGATATTTATGTTGATTTCACTAAAGTATGAACCAGCTAGATATGGACTTGTTTAAATCACTTCATCTAAATTCCATACTACATATCCACACTTGATCCATATCGTTGGTTGTATTAGTATTAGTGACCATTGTGAGTTGAATTACGTCTAAAGTAATAAAAACTTCTTTGATCCTATGTTGGTACAATTCATGGACCGGATTGTAAGATGTCTTTGTTAAAATAGTCATTTGGAGTAGCTCATAAAGTTTTAATGTTTTAATTGTTAATTTTATGTGTGGCTCAAGTGGATGATTGTTAGATTAAATCTAGCAATATATATGAGCTAATATAAAATCAATTAAAGTATTGTAAGCTATTTTCTGATTAGGCTCATAATAGTGATCTATTTGGTTTTTAGGTTGAGCCAATTGTCATCTTAAGTGATGTAGGTTGATATATGTGTAAAGACCAGAAAGGCACTTTTTCATTTGTTGATGAGCCAAATTAAAAATGTGTAATATCATAGCTTGCTATATAATTGGGTCATGGTCCCCAAATCCTAAGTTCAGCCTCCTTCTTTCTCACTCCATCTTGAGGAAGAAAAATAAGAGGAGTTTGATAGTTTGGAAGACCGGATCTACACCAAAGTAAGAGGGATTTCACGATTTTTCCAGTGATTCAGGTATGCTACCACATTTACACTTATTCGTGATGATTATGACATGAACAGATCTAAAAATTGAATTTTAATATATAAAATTTGTGATTTATTTGAGATCTAATTTAAAAGAAGCGTCGACGTCTTCATCCAACACACTCCCAAATCTACATTAACAACCTAGACAAGCAAAACAATAAAACCAAAACAAAGTATACATGAGTGATTATTAAAAAGGTCATTCGGTACACACCCACCTAATGACAACTAGAAAACCACACTGACAAAGCCAAACCTGAAAATCGCTCCAAGAACAAAAAACCTTAACTTTACTATACCCAACGTAGGAACCCCAGAACACAATTCACCATACGGTTACTCACATAAAAAAGCAAACCACCGAAAATATAGTGCACTAGGGAAATCCTCTGAAAACCAGAAGGAAACTCGAATTTCTCAAACTTGAGATCTACCACTAAAACACATCTCAAAAACCAATATCTCAAACTACAAAACCACAACAAGGCAACCAATTATTGTCGCACAAGCACAAATCCTTTTAAATCATGCTTTTCAAAATCATTATTCTCTTTTTCTTCTAAAACACATGCATCTTTGAAAATTCTTTATGCATTTCTAGGAAGCCAAACCACAGCTAAAACGAACACAAAACCCAGAACACATGCCTATGGTGCAAAACCTATCATGTCACCATAGCCACAAATGACCAACCAGCTACAAGCAGTCACCAAGGATTCTAACCTCAGGCCCTACTACATTGCCATAGAGAACCACCTCATGCAAGAGTCTATCTACCTGAGGAACTCAACCTTTAACATATATATCTATATAACCGCACGAGATACATCCATCGATGTCCCTTGGTGCCTGAGCTACCCAAGGACTCTAATCCCGGACCTTGCAGCGTACCCTAGTTTCTAGGACTCTAATCCTGGGCTCTTCTAGTAGTACATCTAGGAGACTCTAATTCTTGACTCCACTGAAAAAACCTGACAACCATGACCTCAAACTTGCACCAAACCTTTCAGAAGTATTATACACCCCTAGTCTGTCGGTACGATCTTACGGCTAAGTGGCTCTGTCCAGAAACTATAGAAAATTCTTTTTCAAAACCTTTGCAAACCTTGCATTTCTTTTCCAAATTCCTTTGGAAACTATTTTTGAAAATCATTTCGAAAATCATCTCGAAAATACAACAAACACTGTGCAAAAACCACCACCAAAAGTGACAAGGTTTTGTATCTCTTTTCTAACATTCATCAGAAAACTATTTGTAATGCCCCGATCCCAGGTACGCTACCAAATCACAGTATCACAAGCATAATTACACAAAATTACAGAACAAATAGAACTATAACTAAGGCTCACCTTCATGATCACAATGTGCGGCTAGAAGCTCCAACTTCTGCACTGGGACTCGGCTGCACACGGGCTGCACCTGAAAACCAAATAGCACGCGTGAGTGACATCTAAGTTACCCAGTACGCGCCCCAAAACACACAACCACAAACAAAACTCGGCAAAACCAAAAGAAACTCGTTTCTTATCATTTTGCAAAACTTGGTTTTCTCCTTTTTGAAAATCATTCTTTCTTTTATTAAACAATCACTTGGGAATTCAATCCCAAAACCA
>JAMKQA010012940.1:0-24285 GCA_024699735.1 Posidonia australis
CCGGAGGAAGAGACAAGACTCAGAAACACCAAAGGGAAGACAAAAAGGATAAGGAAAGGAGTCGCCACCTAGTCTTTTAATGGAAAGACGAGGAAAACCAAAACAAACACAAGAAAATCACGAAACAAAACAAAATGCAGAATGCATGTGTGATCCGTGCCTAATGGATAATGCTAGATGAATGCGGGCCAAAGAAAGGGTAAGGATTCTGGTTACGCATGGGGATGGGGTTAGGCACCCTCATACGCCCGAGAAAACACGGTCTTTCTAGGCTTCCCACTGTTTATGGTCTGCTAAATGCGTGCTTGCTTATTCTATATGCTCATGCATGAAGGTGACTAAAAACATGCCAAATCAAGGAGAAGTGAAGTCAAAGGAAAAAGTTAATCCGAGGGTCGAACGTAGGCATTGTTAATGCCGCTTTACTGTACGCCCTTGGGCGATGAGGAAAACCGTGAAAATTGGGAAATTCTCGGAAAGCGTCTCGCAAAACAGCAGAAAGTGGGATAAATCCGAGAAAATCAAAAGGGGAAAGATAATCCTCTTTTCGGGACCATGTCTGCTTTGACAAGCCTTTTGCTGTACGACCTTGGGCGATGGAAAACCAAAACAAGTGAAAACTGCGGGAAACCGGAGAAAACCCGAAAAACAAGGAGAAGACTAAGCTAGGAACATAGCTAGAAAGCGTGCACCAAGCAAGGAAGAAAAGACAGAAAAAAACCATGCAAAAAGATGTGAAAAGTATGCAAAATGCAAGTGTGGGTGCAAATCTAAAGAATGTAGGGGGCTTTATGCAAAAAGCCCAAATCCGAGGAAAATCGGAGTCCGGAAGCCCAAATCAGCGAAAACACATGGGAAAACACATTCCATGCATGAATGAAGAAATCTGGAGTCAAATGTGTATCCCTAATCAGAGGAAGCTCTCTAGGGGTCTGAATGCAATTTACCCACTAATGCATGCATGCACATCAATTCAGCACAAAATCAGGGAAAAAATGCAATAAAATAGCTCAGAAATGATTCAGGAAGTTTCAGGGGCAAAATGGTCATTTTACCCCTAAAAACAAGCAATCAAAGAAGTTCAGGGGCTAAACTGCAAATAACCCAGCAAACAAAACATTACAGGATGTTCAAAAGAAATTCAGGGGCAAAAGTGTAATTTCACTGAGATAAAAACATGCAGTAGAAATTCAGTGAAAAAGGAGGGTTAAAAAGCAATTTACCCAAGAAAATATGCTTCTGGAAAGTTTTTAAACATGTTCAGGGTTTTCTATGCAATTTTCACATCAAAACATGCTTTCTGGATGCTTTCTGTAAAACACAGGGGCTTATATGCAATTAAACAGGTGAAATTGTGCATGCTGAAACATTTTCAAACAATGTAAGGGCTTACACGCAATTTTCACAAAGAAAATGAACTGTTAGAAGCTTTCCAAGGAAATGCAAGGTCTTATATGCAATTTGTTTGAAACAAAATATATTTAAGAAACTCTGGAGGGCTTTTATTAAAGTTTTAAACTCAGAAAACATTACTTTAAAAGTGCAGGGTAAGAAATGTAATATTTTCAGTTAAAACTTTATTCGAACATTTTTAGAAAATTAGTGCAGGACCTAATTGCAAGAGAAGGACCTAAAAGTAATTTTAGTAGGACTAAAATGCAATAAAAACAAAATGTCTATTGTTTTATTAAAAAAAATATTTTTTATATATTTTTTAAAAGAAAAGGCTCGACGGCTGCCAGCGACAGGGCTCGCCGCCGACGACCGTCGGAGGAGTCTCTCAAGGCCATACCATGGCCTGATCGGAGATCCAAAGGCACAGTGAGCAAGGGTAAAGGAGAATAGGAGGATCCAACGGCATGGATCGGGAAAGTAATGGTGGAGAAGGTTCCCCCACCTCCCTCGCTGTCGCGGAACTCCGACGACGGCGACAGGGAAGAAGGAGCTCTCCGGAGGCTGAGGGGCGGTGTTCCTGTGCACTGGGAGGCTTCTTGGCGTTGAGGGAAGCTTCCTCCTCTGCTCCTGAGCTGAGTGGAGCAGCGGAGGGGCTCTGGCAGTCGGTGGCGGTCGATCTTTGGCGAGGGAGGCTGCAGCGGTGATCCGGAGGCTCGAGGGTGAACTCTAGAGGCTCTGGAACCTTGGGGACACAACGTGCGATGTTCCTGAGGTAGCGGAGCGGCGCGGAGAGGCGTGAGGAACGCAGACAGTGGCTGGCCTCTGTCGTCTTCTCTGGAGACGGCAGTCTAGATCATTTCCCCGGCAGGCACAGTGCGGGCTTCTGGAGTGGCGGAGTGGCAATGCAGAGGGTGGACGAGCTCCGGGAGGACCAAAGGAGGAAGAGGGAAGACTCGGGGGTCCAGGAGACTTCCTGGATTTCCCCCCCACCTCTATCGTCGGAATTTGGCGACGGCGGGGCACGAAGGAGCTCTGGAGGCCAAGGGATCGCTCTGGATCTCTTGGAACCGCTCTAGAAAGAGAGAGGACGGCAAGAAGACTAGAATTCAGGAAATTAAGAGAGGTTAAGGCGTGTACATGGCTGGAGATCGTCGCTGGAGCTCTGGAAGCGGTTGCTGCTCCTCTCCGCGACGGCCTCTCTATCGGTGTCTCTTCTCTCTCTGTTTCTCTCTGAATTCTCTCATGTGCTCTCTCTCTTCTGTAACGATGGCATCCTCCTCTTTATATAGGTGAACCCAACAAATGTAACAGAATGCCTCCTCTCGTAACAGACTCCTAACTGCTGTCCCCTCCTTGCTCCCTTGGCTGCCAACAAGATGGACAGTAATCCAGTGGTCGTGGTGGTGGTCGATCTAGTGGTTGGGGATGTTGGATTGGAGTGGGTTTAGTGGGTGTATGAAAAAATGTGAAATTTTGGTTATTATGTAGGAGAAAACTTAGGTGATTGTTGGAGAAAATAAATGAATATGGAAATTGGCTTGATTTTGGAAGATGAGGAAGAAATAGGCTAAACTTTGGAGAATCAAGTAGGAGGAAATGTAGGTTGAGCCATTGAGGGCCTTGTAGGCCTTCATGGGCCCAATTGGGGTTAGAGCTCAACCACCACATCTTTATCCTGCAAAATTGGGAAAATTGGGGTGTTTACACCAGCCATTACCCTTTTTTCCTTGTGACTCCTCTATGTTCGGAGGAGATCTAAGTCGTTGTTTCCTTGAATCCTAGGAACAACATTCATCCCTTTTCTCCACAACTCCTCTAATTCCAGAGGAGATCTGAGTCATTGGTTCCTTGAGCCTTAGGATCAGCCCTTATCCTTTTCCCTTGTAACTCCTCAAAGTTCGGAGGAGATCCGAGTCGCTAGTTCCTTGACTCCAAGGACCAGCCTTTATCCTTTTTCCTCGTGACTCTTCTAAGTCAGGAGGAGATCCGAGTCACTGTTTCTTTGAATCGAAGGAACAACCTTCATCTCTTTTCCCCATGACCCCTCAAAGTCTAGAGGAGATTCGAGTCGCTAGTTCCTTGAGTCTTAGAACCAACCATTATCTTTTCCCTCGAGACTCCTTTAAGTCCTGAGGAGATCCGAGTCGCAGGTTCCTTGAGTCCTAGGACTAACCTTAATCATTTTTCCTCGTGACTCATCTAAGTCCAAAGGAGATCCGAGTCGCTGTTTCCGTGAATCCTAGGAACAGCTTTCATCCCTTTTCCTCGCGACTCCTCTAAGTCTGGAGGAGATCTGAGTCGCTGGTTCCATGAGTCTTAGGACCAGCCATTATCCCTTTCTCTCGTGACTCCTCTAAGTTCGGAGGAGATCCGAGTCGCTGGTTCCTTGAATCCCAGGGCCAACCCTTATCCTTTTCCCACGCGACTCCTTTAAGTCTTGAGGTAATCTGAGTCGCTGGTTCCTTGAATCCCAGGACCAACCCATATCTTTTTTCCTTGAGACTCATCAAAGTTCGAAGGAAATTCAAGCCGCTGGTTCCTTGAGTCTTAGGACCAGCCTTTATCCTTTTCCCTTGTGACTCCGCTAAGTCTAGAGGAGATCCGAGTCACTGGTTCCTTGAGTCCTAGGACCAACCTTTATCCTTTTCCCTTGTGACTCCGCTAAGTCCAGAGGAGATCCGAGTCACTGGTTCCTTGAGTCCCAAGATCAACCTTTATCCTTTTCCCTAGGGACTCCTCTAAGTTTAGAGGAGACCCGAGTCGCTGGTTCCTTGAATCCTAGGACCAGTACCTTTTTCTTTTTGCCTCTTGACACAACTAAGTTCGAAGGAGATCTGAGTCATTGATCCTTGAATCGTAGGACTAGCATTCTATCCTTTATCTCGTGACTCCTCTAAGTCCAGAGGAGATCCGAGTCACTTGCTCCTTGAATCCTAGGACCAGTCCTTATTCTTTCTTCTCGTGACTCCTCTAAGTCCGGAGGAGATCCAAGTCGTTGATTCCTTGAATCTTAGGACAAACCTTTGTCCCTGTTGCTCGTGACTCCTTTAGGTCCGAAGGAGATCCCTGTTGCTGGTTCCTTGTATACTAGGACCAACATTCTATCCTTTGTCTCGTGACTCCTCTAAGTCTGGTGGAGATCCGAGATGCTATTTCCATGAATCCTAGGAACAACCTTCATCCCTTTTCCTCGTGGCTACTCTAAGTCCGAAGGAGATCCGAGTCGCTAGTCCTTGTATCCTAGGACAAGCATTCTATCCTTTGTCTCGTGACTCCTCTAAGTTCGGTGGAGATCCGAGTCGTTGTTCTTTTGAATCCTAGGAACAACCTTTATCTCTTTTCCTTGTGACTCCTCTAAGTCTAGAGGAGATCCGAGCCGTTGGATCCGTGAGTCTTAAGACCAGATTTTATCCTTTTTGTCTCATGACTCCTTCAAGTCTGGAGGAGATCCGAGTCGTTGCTTCCTTCAGTCATAAGACCAAACTTTATTCTTTTCCTTCGTGATTCCTATAAGTCTGGAGGAGATTTGAGTCGTTGTTTCCTTGAATCTTAGGAACAACATTCATCCCATTTCCTCGCAACTCCTCTATGTCCAGAGGAAATCCAAGTTGCTAGTTCCTTGAGTCCTAAGACCAACCATTATCCTTTTCCATCGTGACTCCTCTATGTCCGAAGGAGATCCGAGTCACTGGTTCCTAGAGTCCAAGGACCAATCATTATCCTTTTTCTCGTGACTCCTCAAATTCAGGAGGAGGTCCGAGTCCCTGTTTCCTTGAATCCTAGGAACAACCTTCATCCCATTTCCCCGCGACTCCTCTAAGTCTGGAGGAGATCCAAGTCGTTGGTTCCATGAGTCCTAGGACCAGTCCTTATCCTTCTCCCACGTGACTCCTCTATGTCTAGAGGAGATCTAAGTCGCTGGTTCCTTGAATTTTAGGACTAACCTTTATCCTTTTTCCTCGTGACTCCTACAAGTCTGTAGGAGATCTGAGTTGATATTTCCTTGAATCCTAGGAACAGCCTTCATCCCATTTCCTTGAGACTCCTCTAAGTTCGGAGGAAATCCGAGTCACTGGTTCTTTGAGTCCTAGGACTAGCCTTTATCCCTTTCCATCATGACTCCTCGAAGTTTGGAGGAGATTTGAGTTGTTGGTTCCTTGAATCCTAGGGCCAGCCTTAATCCTTTTCCCTTACGACTCCTCTAAGTCCTGAGGAGATTCGAGTCGCTAGTTCCATGAATTCAAGGTCCAACCCATATCTTTTTTCCTTGTGACTCCTCAAAGTCTAAAGGATATCCGAGCCACTGGTTCCTTAAGTCATAGGACAAGCATTTATCCTCTTCCTTTACGACTCCACTAAGTCCAGAGGAGATCCGAGTCACTGGATCATTGAGTCCTAGGACCAGCCTTTATCCTTTTCCCTCGTGACTCTTCTAAGATTGGAGGAGAATCAAGTCACTGGTTCCTTGAATCCTAGGAGTAGTACCTTTTCCTTTTTGCCTCGTGACTTGTTTAAGTCTGGAGGAGATTCGAGTCGTTGATCCTTGAATCCTAGGACCAGCATTCTATCCTTTGTCTTGTGACTCCACTAAGTCTGGAGGAGATCCGAGTCGTTGGTTCCTTGAATCCTAGGACTAGCCTTTATCCCCGTTCCTCATGACTCCTCTAAGTCCGGAGGAGATTCGAGTTACTAGTTCCTTCTATTCTAGGACCAGCATTCAATCCTTTGTGTCATAACTCTTCTAACTTCGTTGGAGATTCGAGATGTTGTTTCCCTAAATCCAAGGAACAACCTTTATCTCTTTTCCTCGTGACTCCTTTAAGTCCGGAGGAGATTTTAGTCGCTGGTTCCATGAATCCTAGGACTAGTACTTTTTCCTTTTTGTCTCATGACTCCTCAATGTCCAACAGAGATCTGAGACACTGCTTCCTTGAATCCTAAGAACAACCTTCATCCCTTTTCCTTGTGACTCCTCCAAATTCGGAAGAGATCTGAGTCGCTGGATCCTTGAATCCTAGGACTAGCCCCTATCCTTTTCCCTCATGACTCCTCTAAATCTCGAGGAGATCTAATTCACTGGTTCCCCGTATCAAAGGACCAGTAATTTTTCATTTTTGCCACGGGACTAAGTTCGGAAGAGATCTGAGCCACTGGTTCCTTGACTCTTAGGACCAGCCTTTATCCTTTTCCCTCGCGACTGCTCTATGTTTGGAGGAAATCCGAGTTGCTGGTTCCTTAAGTACTAGGACTAGTCTTTATCGTTTTCCATCATGACTCCTCTAAGTCTGCAGGAGACCCGAGTCGCTGGTTCCTTGAATCCTAGGGCCAGCCCTTATCCTTTGCCCACATGACTCCTCTAAGTCCTGAGGAGATCCAAGTCGCTGGTTCAATGAATCCAAGGACCAGCCCATATCATTTCTCCTTGTGGCTCTGCAAAGTCTGGAGGAGGTCCGAGCCGCAAGTTCCTAGAGTCTTAGGACCAACATTTATCCTTTTCCCTTGTGACTCTGCTAAGTCCAGAGGAGATCTGAGTCGCTGGTTCCTTGAGTGCAAGGACCAGCTTTTATCCTTTTCCCTCGCGACTCCTCTAAGTCCGAAGGATACTTGAGTCACTGGTTCCTTAAATCCTAGGACTAGTATCTTTTCCTCTTTCTATCGTGACTCCTCTAAGTCCGGATGAGATTTGAGTCGCTGATCCTCGAATCCTAGGACCAACATTCTATCTTTTTGTCTCGTGACTCCTCTAAGTCCGGAAGAGATTCGAGTCGCTGGCTCCTTGAATCCTAGGACCAGTGCTTATCCTTTCGTCTCATGACTTCTCTAGTGTCACGTCCCACAGTTTCCACAATAATTTTAAAAAATTAAATTACTAGAAAATTAAAGCTAAACAGATAATATCTAACTACCAGGAGCCTGTGTGTGCGGCTAGGAGACTGCAGACTATATGCATTACGTTAACCCCCATGCATGCCTGCACCTACAAACCAAAAACACAAGGAAAACACTTGAGTGACATAAGTAACCTAGTACACACCCCAAGAAAAATCCAGAAAACAAAATTATAATTAATTTTTCTTTTAAATTCATTTCGCAAACCATTTCTCAAAACTTCACGAACCAGGCCCACACCGG
Source organism: Posidonia australis (assembly GCA_024699735.1). NCBI lineage: Eukaryota > Viridiplantae > Streptophyta > Magnoliopsida > Alismatales > Posidoniaceae > Posidonia > Posidonia australis. The sequence continues at coordinate 7,528 of JAMKQA010012940.1, forward strand.
CCAAAACCACAACTGGGGCGCTACTAGCCTAAAACCACAAGCAAAGGCCCTCAATAGCCAAAACCAAACAGTGAGTCGGGAAGCCCGGTGCTAGGCAACCAAACTATGGCTACACGCAGTCTGTTGAGGAGCGACCACAACGTTCTGCACTGCCACGGTGATGGCCACCCTTTGCAGGAGCGTTCACCATCTTGCGATTCTCCCTCTCTGGAGAACTCTTGAAATCCAACCCCTCCTGGGAAGGCTGTCTTGTCTCTCAGGACGTTACCAGCTACGGGACACATGTCCCACCCGCACTTGCCACCACAGGGTACGCCTCCTCATGGCGTCCTCCACACGGTGCTCAGGAGGGAGTGTCATACCTCCACACCTAACGACACCCGAGCTTCAGTGCTCACAGCGACAGCAAGAGTATCATACCTCCCCGTCATGCCACAAGACACCTCAACCCGTGGACCACAACCATAGCCTTGAGATGACAGTTAAGGAGTCTCATACCTTCAGGACCGACGCCCCTTTGCCTCAGGTATCTCGGCCCCTGACCTCAACCAAGGAGTCGTGCCCGACCACTTGAGAATGTTGTTTCATTCCCTGGTCATGACGACACGGTCCTACATTGTTTCGGCCCGCACATAGAAAACCAGGAAAACATTTTCCAAAACAGGCCAACTATTTCTATGAAATCCATTTTCCAAAACCATTTTCAATTCTTCGGAAACTCTTCCAAAGCCTCGGCAAAGCGGCGCATCAGGTGTCCCAAGGGACCACCACTGACGACCCACAATTCCATCTTACAGGGACAATACAAACCAATTCGGAAAACTACTACATTAAAATACATTTTCCAAAAATCCGAAAAATGCCTGGTAGACATGCGTTTGGCCCGCGCCTTTGGCACTTTCATCTGAACGCCAGCAATGTCTAGACTAGGGGCTAGAACCGCTGTCGAGCTTGCGCATGTGGCCCGTGCAATCGGCCTCACGTCCCTAGTTTTCTGTCAGAATTCAGGAGACCTACAATAAGGCACCCAAAAATCGCCAGGGTGGGAGCTTCGATCGGACCCCCCAAACAATCACCAAAAAATTCGAATAAAACATATGTGGTTGACATTAAATTTAGCCTGAATTACATGCGTCCTAGGCATTTGTAACATTTACATGATTTCTACACATTAAATTGGGGATACGTACCTGAAATGAGCTCTGACGATTTCTGATAGACTCTGGTGAATTCTGGTGGCCCCGTATGTCCTCCGCCACTCAACGACCCTAAGGATGTTGCTCCGGAGCCTCTCGCACCACCACGAGCCTCTGCAAGCCACCGCCTCCCGTCTCCCACTCTCAGGCTCTCTCTGTCACCAGCACCCACCCAAGAATTGAAGGAGGAGTGAAGAAAAAGATAGAGAAGGAGTGGAGGGGGATAATGGAGGAAAGGAAAGGAAGGGAGAAGGATCGGTTGGGGCTCCGGTGTGTCGGGGAAGGCTCGCCCCATGCACGGGTTATATACATAGGGGAGGAGGTTGTAGTGCACCTGTCCACAACCTCCGACATGCACACACTAGCTAGTCTCTGGCCACCCTCCAGCCTCACCACACATAGCCCAACCGCCAGCTCCAAGGCACGAACCAACGACTCCCCACACTAAACACTCAACCACCAGCCAGCCCACAATGCGAGCCCCACGCGGACCCACAACCCGGCCCACAAGTACAGTGCCACAATGCATAGTGCCAACCACGCACAAGGACACGCAAATAGAAGCCAGTCTACGAGGCCCAAGCCCAGAAGCATAAAACCACACAACGGGCCTTGGAATAGTAACACCCCTCTAGGAATAAATTCATTAAAATGTAAATAATTACAAAAATAAATTTTACAGGTGTTACATCCTAACCACCTTAAAAAAAGATTTTGCCCTCGAAATCACTAGGCGAAAAGATACGGGTACTAGGCTAGGATGGCTTCCTCACGTTCCCACGTGGCCTCCTAGGCTCCTTGATGCCGCCATCGCACCAAAACCAGCGGAATCACCTTATTCTGCAGCACCTACTCCTTGCAGTCAACAATCTCGACGACATCCTCCACAAAGGACAGATCTTCCTGAAGGCCTTCTGGCTGAACTGGGATCACATGAGAAACGTTAGCCAGGCACTTCCACAACATGGAGACATGGAACACGTCGTGCACGGATGACATACTGGTGATAGGTCCAACTGATAAGCAATCTCACCGATCCTCTAGGTGATCTAGTATGGGCCAATATAGCGAGGACTCAGCTTGCCAGGCTTCCTGAGCCTCATGACACCCGTCGTCGGTGACACCTTCAGGAACACATAGTCTCCCACCAGAAATTCCAGCGGTCTCTGCCTCTTGTCGACATAGCTCTTCTGTCGACTCTGTGCAGCTAATAACTTGCTACAGATCAAATCCACCTTGTTTGCATACAGCTGCACAAGCTCCGGACCAATCAACTGATGCTCGACCACCTCACTCCAGCGAACCGGTGATCTACATGGCCTACCGTACAAAGCTTCGTACGATGCCATCCCGATGCTTGAGTGATAACTATTATTGTAGGCGAACTCAATCAACGACAAATGGTCCTCCCAACTCCCTTGAATGTCTAAGGCACACGCTTTGAGCATATCCTCCAGCGTCTAGATAGTCCTCTCCATCTGACCATCCGACTGAGGATGAAATGCTGTGCTATAGTTGAGCATGGTGCCAAAGGCCTCCTGCAAAGTTCTCCAAAACCTTGAGGTGAACCTCGTGTCTTTGTCTGACCCGATGGACATTGGAACACCATGTAGCCTAACTACCTCGGAGACATACAACTCTGCCAGGTAGTGCATCGGAAGCTTCACCCGAATGTCCAGGAAGTGAGCGGACTTGGTTAGCCAATCAACGATCACCCACAAGGTGTCTTTCTTCCTCTGAGTCTGTGGCAAACTAGTCATGAAGTCCATCAAGATATGCTCGCACTTCCACACAAGAATATTCAAAGGCTGCAAGGTCCCTCCAGGTCTCTAGTACTCTACCTTGACCAACTGGTAGGTAGCACACCTCACCACATGGTCAACAACATCTCTCTTCATGCCAAGCCACCAAAAATTCTGCTTCAAGTCTTGATACATCTTCATACTACGAGGGTGTACCTAGACCGATGTGCTTCATCTAATAATCTTTGCCTGGCCACCTCATATTGGGGCACATACAGACGCATATCATACTTTAGCTCTCTGTATGCCCCAACAAAGAAATGAGGCTCTCTACTAGCCTCCAGCTTCTCAAACACAACCTAAACAAACGGATGCAACTGCTAACAGGCGACAATAAACGCTAACAACTTCAGGTGAACAGACAGGTTGGCCACCTAGGCACCAACCATTCCCTGAGCTTGCCACTTCGGCCTGTAGCTCACTAGATCCTCCAACATGGTCCACTACTTGACCATCAGGCTCGCCATCACGTGCGTACGCTGACACTGGGCATCGGCGACCACGTTGGCCTTGGTAGGATGGTAGGACAGGCTGAAATCATAGTCCTTCAAATATTCCACCTAGCGGCACTGCCTCAGGTTGAGGTCTCTCTACGTGAAGATATACTTCATGCTCTGATGATCGGTGAAGACTTCAAACTGCTCCCCGTAGAGATAGTGTCGCCAAAGCTTGAGTGCGAACACTACGACAGCCATCTCCAAATCATGGGTCGGGTAGTTCTTCTCATGATCCTTCAACTAGCGCAAAGAATATGCGATGACATTGCCATGCTACATCAGAACACACCATAACTCAACGCCACTGGCATCACTATACAAAGTGAAGCCACCACTTCCAGAAGGCAGAGTCAACACAGAGGCAGAAACCAGACAAGACTTTAGCTCTTGGAAACTCACCTCACAATTCTGGTCCCAGCAAAATGGAACTCCATTCTTGGTCAACTCTGTCAAAGGCACGGCTATGGAGGAGAAATCTCTAATAAACCTCCTATAATAGCCTAGCAAGCCAAAGAAGCTCGTGATCTCTGACACAGTCCTGGGTCGCTCTCGACCGCCCACCGCCTCGACCATGGCAGGATCCACTCTGATGCCTTCTCCAAAAATCAAATGGCCAAGGAACATGACTTCACTTAGCTAGAATTCACACTTGGAGAATCTGGCGTACAACTGTTGATGCCTCAGAGTATCCAAAATCGCTCTCAGGTGCAAGGCATGAGTTTCAGCGTCGGGAGAATAGACCAGCACATCATCAACAAAAACAACAACGAACTAGTCCAGAAAAAGGCTAAAACTCTAGTTCATCAGATCCATAAAAACAGCCGGTGCATTAGTCAAGCCGAAAGGCATGGCTGTGAACTCGTAATGCCTGTACCGTGTCCGGAAAGCAATCTTCTGAATGACTGAGTTTCGTATCCTCAACGGTGATACCATGATCTTAGATCAATCTTCGAGAACATGGATGCAGACTGCAACTGGTCGAACAGGTCATCAATGCGAGGCAAGGGATACTTGTTCTTCACCGTGATCTGATAAAGCATCCGATAATCTATTCACAATCGGAGCGAACCATCCTTCTTGCGGACAAACAAGACGGGCGCTCCCCATGGAGACACACTTGGCCTAAAATGTCCCTTGTTTAGCAACTCCTGCAACTAAGTCTTGATCTCTCGCAACACCGTTGGAGCCATGCGATAAGGAAGCTTCGACACAGCACTAGAACCAAGGATCAGATCGATCGAGAACTCTACTTTTCTGTGAGGTGGCATACCAGGCAAATCGTCAAGGAAAACGTCGGGATATTCACACACCACAAAGATGTTGTGAACACCCAACTCAGGAGAAGTGGAGGTAACTATACTAGCTAGATACCCCATGCAACCCCTGACCAAAGACTTATAAGCCTTCATGGCTAAGATGACAAGCTTAGGCTCACCCTGACACCACGCTACTTCTAGTAAAGCTTCGTTGGTCTGTAGAGGAAACACTAGACCTCACCTTCTACTTCTTCTCAGGGCTACCTGAACTACTAGCACTTGGAGGACAAAAGAAAGAGAACCGGGAGGTAAAAGAAAACTTACCCTTCCCCTTGGGACGACTCTCCAGAAACTTCTAATGCTCAGCCTCAAAGCGATAAGCCATTCCAACCATGTCCTCCATAGTCTGGCATCGACAGCCCATCACCTTCACCCGCAGCCTTGGGTTCAAGCTATCTAGAAACCTCTACGCCTGCTCCTCCTTAGACTCATAGGTAGGAGCAAAACGTTCCAGCCAGGCGAACTCAGTCTCATACTCGAGCACCGACATCGTGCCCTGCTTTAGACTCCAGAAATCTCGGCGAAGCTGCTTCTTCACATGAGTGGGAAAATATTTGTCATAGAAGGCCACCTTAAAATCCTTCCACTGGATGCTAACAGTGACTGAGTCCAGGAACTTTAGCCACCTCACAGACTTCTACCACCTATCTACCTCACCATCCAGTAGGTAGGTCCCCAGCCGCACCCAATGCTCCTTCGGGCATGCCATGCTCTCTAGCATCTTCACCACAATCTCCAACCAGGCCTCGCTCTCTTCAGAACAGACTTTGCCCTTAAACGACGACGGACGAAGCTTCGTGAATTGGTTCAGCCATGGGTCACCTAATGGCTCACAGGCATTACTCTTGCTAAACACGTGAGAGATCCCATGTGCCAAACTCCTTAGTTCCACACGAACCACCTTCGTCTGCTTACGTCCTCTCAGGACTCAGTCACCTCGATAGAGGCCTTGCCCTTCGACCACGAGGAGGCATCTTGCTGGAGAAAGGCAAAGTACCTGCACCATAAACAAAGCAACAACCAGAAAACCATGGCAAGAAATCAGGTGTAGACTCTACCATGCATGCAAAACCTATAGAGTCTCTAGACAGGACACCCTAGGTGTAGTGCAACCTAGTGAACCTAGAGCTCTGATACTAAACTATCACGCCCCACATTACCCATAATAATTTAAACAAATTAAATTATGGGAAAATTAAAGCTAAATAGAAAATATCTAACTACTAGGAACCTGTGTGTGCGGCTAGGAGACTCCAGACTATATGCACTACATTGACCCCCTACATGCCTGCACCTGCAAATAAAAAACACGAGGAAAACACATGAGTGACAAAAGTCACCCAATGCACACCCCAAGAAAACCCCGGAAAACAAAACTATAATTAATTTTTCATTTAAATTCATTTCGCAAACCAGTTCTCAAAACCTCACGAACTCGGCCCACACCAGCGAAAGCCACAACTGGGTCTCTACTAGCCCAAAACCACAAGCAAAGGCCCTCAATGGCCAAAACCACACACAGTGAGTCGAGAAGCCCGGCACTAGGCAACCAAACTCTGGCTACATGCAGTTTGCGATGGAGTGACCACAGCATTCTACACTACCACGATGATGACCACCCTGTGTAGGAGCGTTCACCGCCCACAATTCTCTCTCTCTAGAGAACCCTCAAAAGCCAACCCCTCCTTGGGAAGGCTGTCCTATCTCTCAGGACACTACCAGCTACGGGGCACATGTCCCACCCACACTAGCCACCATAGGTACGCCTCCTCACGGCGTCCTTCACACAGTGCTCAGGAGGGAGTGTCATACCTCCACACTCGACGACACCCGAGCCTCAATGCTTACAGTGACAACCGGAGTATCATACCTCTCCGTCATGCCACAAGACACTTCAACCCATGGACCACAACCATAGCCTCGAGACGACAGTCAAGGAGTCTCATACCTCTAAGACTCGACGCCCCTTAGCCTCAGGTATCTTGGCCCCCAACCTCAACCAGGAAGTCGTACCCGACCACTTGAGAATGCCGTCACATTCATTGGTCCCGACGACACGATCCCACACCGTCTCGGCCCGCACATAGAAAATCAGGAAAACATTTTCTAAAATAGGCCAACTATTTCTTTAAAATCCATTTTCCAAAGCTATTTTCAATTCTTTCGAAACACTTCCAAAACCTCGGCAGAGTGGCACATCAGGTGTCCCAAGGGACCACCACTGATGGCCCACAAATCCATCTTATAGGGAAAATACAAACCAATATGGAAAACAACTACATTAAAATACATTTTCCAAAAATCCAGGAAAAACCCCAAAAATGCCTGGCAGACCCGTGCATGTTGAGCGCGGGTCTGGTCCACACCCTTGGCACTTTTGTCTGAACGTCAACAGAGCCGGGACCAGGGGCAAGAACCACCGTCGAGCTCGCGCAATAGGCCGATGCCCCTAGTTTTCTGTCAGAATTTAGGCGACCTGCAGCATGGCACCTGGAAATCACTAGGGTGGGAACTCTGATTGGACCCACCAAACAACTACCAAAAATTTCGAATAAAACATATGTAGTAGACCCTCGAGTCTACTCCAAATTCCAACAAACAAACTTAAATCCGTTCACCAAGCATCAAGATACAAAATCACAAAGGCATAAGAGTCAAAATGACCCAAAACACACCAACCGCTATAAATATCCATAAATGCCACAATAAATTCCCAAAAATTCTAAAACATTAAATTTAGCCTGGATTACATGCATCCTAGGCATTTCTACCATTTTACATGATTTCTACACATTAAATTGGGGATACATACCTAAAATGAGCTCCGACGATTTTCGATCGACTCTTGCGAATTTTGGCGGCCCTGCACGTCCTTCGCTACTACACGACCGCAAGGACGTCGCTCCGGAGCCTCCCGCACAGCCATGAGCAGTCGCAAGCCACCTCCTCTCGTCTCCCACTCTCAGGCTCTCTCTGTCACTCGCACCCACCTAAGACCGAAAGGAGAAGTGAAGAAGAAGATGGAGAAGGAATGGAGGGGGAAAGAGGAGGAAAGGAAAGGAAGGGAGAAGGCTCAGTTGGGGCTCCGGTGCGTCGGAGAAGGCTCTACCCATGCACGCGTTATATACGCAGGTGTAACCATGCTGACGACAGCCTCGAGGACTTGGCACGAAAGGCCAAAATACAAGAGGGACGACAAATTCACGGCAAAAACAATAAAAATAAATATGCAAATGTAGGAGTCGCCACCTAGTCTATTAAAATGGAAGATGAGGAAAACCATATAAAACATGCAAATCAAGCAATGGAAAAGCAGGTCATAAACCAGAAATGGGTAAGGATCCCTGTTACGCATGAGGAAGGTATTAGGCACCCTCGTGCACCCGATAAATCGGTCTTCTATTGGTTTCTCATTTGCTTATGAAATGTTGGCTTTTCAGCCTTTATTGTACACTCGAGGGCGATATGCCATGCCATGCTAATGTGTGTGGTGTCTAAAATATGGGTACATGATGTGCAGGGGTGTGTCCTAATGCTCAGAAATATCACTCGTATGTTGGGTGAAGTGTTGATGCAAAGATATTGCATGAATAAGATCAAAGATCTAATATTTTTGAGTGATTTTTCATCCTTGCTTTGCTATATGCCAAATGCAATCTAATATGGATAAACTGGTTAAAAAATTGAGTCATGCCTCCCTGGTATGTCAAGGAGGAAAACCAGAAAAAGCCAGAGGCAAATCGAAACAAAAATCATGCCAGAAAACCATGCAAAAGTGGCTATGTGCTACTGAAAAACAAGCTAGTGTGCCTGTTTAGTGCGCCAGATTGGTGCACCACCTAGGTGCTTCTATGTGGGCCAGAAAGATGTGCTGAGGGAAAACAGAAATCCATGCAGTGCCAAATCACACGAGAATGCATTCCAGAAAGTATGCAATGTAAGATCCTTCACAAAACTTGGGAAATATGCCTTAAATGCAAAAGAAATGCAAGTGCAATGACTTGTGGACCTTGTGCTCAAGGGCTGGTAGCCTCACACAAGACTTCATCTATTTATGCTAAAATGAAAGAAGCAAGACTCAACCATGTCACTGGATCTTGGGCTGATGCATAAGGTTCTCCATGTAGGAGTAAGGTGCAACCAGCCTACCAGATTCTGACCAAGGACTGAATATCCAAAGGGAGAAAACAACCAAAAAACAATCTTGCTTTAAACTGAAAACATGCATGCAAAACCATGGAATATCGAAGAACAAGCAGTAAAAGAATCAGACTCAAAGTCATGTCTAGAAAACCATGCAAACAGATATGCAAAAGTGAATGTTTTGCTCTCTGACCAGTCTGGTGCTCCTGAATGGTGTGCCAGAGTGGTGCTCTAGGTGGGTGCGCCACTCTGGTGTGCCACTTAGGTGCTCCCCAGAAAATCTGGATCAGACTGCAATCTGATCCAGAATTGAGATGGATGATTTATACTAATGCAGATTGATTCATGCAGATGTTAAAAGCTGAAAGCATGATAGGATGCATATGATCAAAGCCATCTTATTATCATTTGATTAAAACAAGATGATTTAATGGGTTCATGGCAGAAACGCATACAAAATGCAAAAGTACAAACATGAAACAAGTAAACCCAATAAAACATATGTATGTGATGATCATACCAAGAATATAATAAGGAAAAGATAGCTCATGTAGGCAACATAGTGCAGTTTTTTATGCTAGAAACTAAGTAAACATGCTTGCAATCAAAAATGTAGATTTGCATGGAGAGCATCTTGCAAGGAGGACAAGTAAATTCATAATAAAAACCTCATGAAAACACAAAAAAATCAGACCATATGTGGAATTTCTAGCATGCTTTATTCCAATGCTCAAGAATAAGAACTTAAGGGAAAAGTGGGAAGGGCCTACCTTGTCCAAGATGTTCCTTCAAAGAAAGACCCAAGATAATAAGCTCCTTGATGCTTTGGAAGGGCTGAGAATATCTCTGGATGCAAGAAAAGCTTGGGAGCTCAACTGAATATTTGCAGAACTCTAGAGAAGGTTGGTGTAGCTATGTGTATCTCTACCTTTCAAGATGATCAACCCCCTCAAATGGTTGCCTATGGGGTCTATATGTAGGGATTTTCAAGGGTAACTCCTAGGAAAGCAAGGAGCCTCGTAGACGAAAAGCCTAGAAGATTCCATGGCATATTCACTAGTAGAGGTAACAACCATGGGAGGTGGAAAGCCAGCAGTCAACAGCCTGAGAAATGGCTGGGTGCCTGGTATGTGCGCCAGGTATGTGCGCCAGGTAGGTGTGCTAGCTAGGTATGCTAGGTAGGTGTGCTAGCTAGGTGCTCTCCCCTACTTGTCTGGATTTCTAATTAGGCTGCGGGCCTGCTATAGGTTGTGATTTGGTTTAATAGGATTCAAGGGTTAGCCACATACAAAGCAACATCTGGAAAGCTCATCTATGAGTCACCTCAAAATCGGGGTGTCTACAGCAGGGGAGGAGGTTGTAATGCACCTGCCCACCAACCTCCAGCGTGCACGCACCAGCCAGTCTCCGGCCACCCTCCAGCCTCGCCGCACACAGCCCAACCGCCTTCTCTAAGGCACGAACCAATGACTCCCCGCACCAAATACTCAACCACCATCCGGCCCACAATGCAGGCCCCATGCGGACCCACACCCGAGCCCACAAGCACAGTGTCAACCACGCATAGGGACATGCAAATAGAAGCTGGTCCACGAGGCCCAAGACTAAAAGCACAAAACCATACAACGGGCCTCAGAATAGTAACACCCATCCAAGAATAAATTCATTAAAATGTAAATAATTACGAAAACAAATTTTACAGGTGTCACATCTAAGTCTGGAGGAGATCTGTGTCGCTGGTTCCTTGAATCCTGGGACTAGCCTTTATCCTTGTTCATCGTGACTCCTCTAAGTTCGATGGAGATCCAAGATGTAGTTTCCATGAATCCGAGTTACAACCTTTATCACTTTTAAACATGACTCCACTAAGTCTAGAATAGATCCGAGTCACTGGTTCCTTAAGAACTAGCATTTATCCTTTTCCCTTGTGACTCCGCTAAGTCCAGACAAGATCTGAGCCACTGATTCATTGAGTCCTAGGACTAGCCTTTATCCTTTTCCCAAGCGACTCCTCTAAGTCCGAAGGAAATCCGAGTCACTAGTACCTTAAGTCCTAGGACCAGCCTTTATCATTTTACCTCGCGACTCCTCTAACTTCAGAGGAGACATGAGTCCCTAGTTCCTTGAATCCTAGTGCCAGCCCTTATCCATTTCCCTCACGACTCCTCTAAGTACAGAGGAGATCTGAGTCACTTGTTCTATGAATCCAATGACCAACCCATATCTTTTTTTCTCGCTACTCCTCAAAGTCGGGAGGAGATCCGAGCTGCTGGTTCCCTAAGTCTTAGGACTAGCGTTTATCCTTTTCCCTAGCGAGTCTGCTAAGTCTAGAGGAGATCCGAGTCGATGGTTCCTTGAGTCTTAGGACCAACCTTTATCCTTTTCCTTCGTGACTCCTCTAAGTCCGGAGGAGTCTTGAGTCACTAGTTCCTTGAATCATAGGACTAGTACCATTTCATTTTTGCCACGTGACTCCTCTAAGTCTGGAGGAGATCCGAGTCACTAATCCATGAATCCTCGGACCAGCATTCTACCCTTTGTCTCGTGACTCCTCTAAGTCTGAAGGAGATTTGAGTTGCTGGCTCCTCGATTCCTAGGACCAGTGCTTATCCTTTCTTCCTGTGACTCCTCTAAGTTCAAAGGAGATCTGAGTCGATGATTCCTTAAATCCTAGGACTAATATTTATCCCTGCTCCTCGTGACTTCTCGAAGTCCAGAGGAGATCCAAGTCGCTGGTTCCTTGTATCCTAGGACCAGCATTCTATGTTTTGTCTCGTGACTCCTCTAAGTCCAGTGGAGATCCGAGATGATGTTTCCTTGAATCCAAGGAACAACCTTTATCTCTTTTCCACGTAACTCACTCTAAGTCTGGAGGAAATCCGAACCGCTGATTCCTTGAGTACTAGGACCAGCCATTATCTTTTTTGCCTCGTAGCTCCTCTAAGTCTGGAGGAGATCCGAGTTGCTGCTTCCTTTAATCGAGGACTAGTACCATTTCCTTTTTGCCTCGTGACTCCTCTAAGTTCGGAGGAGATCCGAGTTGCTGATCTTTGAATCTTAGGACCAGCATTATATCCTTTTTCTCGTGACTCCTCTAAGTCCGATGGAGATCCTAGTCACTAGCTCCTTGAATCCTCGGACTAGTGCTTATCCTTTCTTCTCTTGACTCCTCTAAGTCCGTAGGAGATCCGAGTCGCTGGTTCCTTGAATCCTAGGACTAGCATTTATCCCTGTTTCTTGTGACTCCTCTAAGTCCAGAGGAGATCCGAGTTGTTGGTTCCTTGTATCCTAGGACCAGCATTCTATCGTTTGTCTTGTGACTCCTCTACGTCCAGTGGAGATCCGAGACGCTATTTCCGTGAATCCAAGGAACAACCTTTATCTCTTTTCCTCGTGACTCCTCTAAGTCCGGAGGAGATCCAAGCCACTGGTTCTTGAGTGCTAGGACCAACCTTTATCCTTTTTGCTTTGTGACTCCTCTAAGTTCAGAGGAGATCTGAGCCACAGATCCTTGAGTCCTAGGACTAGTAAATTTTCCTTTTTGTCTCGTGACTCCTCTATGTCCGGCGTAGATCAGAGACGCTGCTTGCTTGATTCCTAGCAACAACCTTCATCCCTTTTCCTCATGACTCCTCAAAATCTGAAGGAGATCCAAGTCGTTGGATCCTTGAATCCTTGGACCAGCCCATATTCTTTTCCCTCGTGACTCCTCTAAATCTGTAGGAGATCCGAGTTGCTGGTTCATCATATCCTAGGACCAGTACATTTTTCTTTCTGCCTCGTGGCTACTATAAGCTCCGAAGAGTTTCGAGCCACTAGTTGCTTGAGTCCTAGGACCAGCCTTTACCCTTTTCCCTAGTGACTCCTCTATGTCCGGAGGAAATCCGAGACACTGGTTCCTTAAGTCCTAGGACTAGCCTTTATCCTTTTACCTCACGACTCCTCTAACTCTAGAGGCGACCCGAGTCGCTGGTTTCTTGAATCCTAGGGCCAACCCTTATCCTTTTCCCTCATGACTCCTCTAAGTCCTGAGGAGATCTGAGTCGCTAGATCCATGAATCCAAGGACCAACCCATATCCTTTTCTCTCATGACTCCTCAAAGTCGAGAGGAGATCCGAGCTTCTAGTTCGTTTAGTCTTAGGACCAACGTTTGTCGTCTTCCCTTGTGACTTTGTTAAGTCAAGAGGTGATTCGAGTCGTTGGTTGAATGAGTCCTAGGACCAGCCTTTATCCTTTTCCCTCGCGACTCCTCTAAGTCAGGAGGAGACCTGAGTCACTGGTTCCTTTAATCGTAGGACTAGTACCATTTCCTTTTTGCCTCATGACTCCTTTAAGTTCGGAGGAGATCCGAGTCGCTGATCTTTGAATCCTAGGACCAGCATTATATCCTTTGTCTCGTGACTCGTCTAAGTTTGATGGAGATCCTAGTCGCTGGCTCCTTGAATCCTCATACCAGTGCTTATCCTTTCTTCTCTTGACTCTTCTAAGTCCGTAGGAGATCCGAGCCATTGGTTCCTTGAATCCTAGGACTAGTATTTATCCCTGTTCCTCATGACTCCTCTAAGTTCGGAGGAGATCCGAGTCGCTAGTTCCTTATATCCTAGTACCAGCGTTCTATCCTTTGTCTCGTGACTCCTCTAAGTCTTATGGAGATCCGAGACGCTGTTTCCATGAATCCGAGGAACGACCTTTATCTCTTTTTATCGTGACTCCACTAAGTCCGAAAGAGATTCGAGCCACTGGTTCCTTGAGTGCTAGGACAAGCCATTATCCTTTTTGCCTTGTGACTCCTCTAAGTCCAGAGGAGATCTGAGCCGCTAATCATTGAATCCTAGGACAAGTACTTTTTCCATTTTGTCTCGTGACTCCTCTAAGTCCGGCGAAGATCCATGACGTTGCTTCCATGAATCCTAGGAATAGCCTTCATCCATTTTCCTTGTGACTCATTTAAATCCATAGGTGATCCGAGTCGTTGGATCCTTGAATCCTAGGACTAGCCCCTATCCTTTTCCCTTATAACTTCTCTATATCTGGTAGAGATCCGAGTTGCTGGTTTCTCGTATCCTAGGACCAGTACTTTTTCATTTTTGCCTTGTTCCTACTCTAAGTTTGGAAGAGATCCGAGCTACTTGTTCCGTGAGTCCTAGGACCAACTTTTATCCATTTCCCTTGTGACTCCTCTATGTCCAAAGGAAATCCGAGTCGCTAGTTCCTTAAGTCCTAGGACCAGCGTTTATCCTTTTCCCTCGCGGCTCCTATAAGTCTGGAGGAGACCCAAGTCACTGGTTCCTTGAATCCTAGGGCTAGCCCTTATTCGTTTCCCTGATGACTCCTCTAAGTCCTGAGGAGATCCGAGTCGCTAGTTCAATGAATCCAAGGACCAACCCATATCTTTTTTTCTCTCGACTCCTCAATGTCCGGTGGAGATCCGAGCCACTGGTTCCTTGAGTCTTAGGACCAGTGTTTATCATTTTCCCTTAGGACTCTGCTAAGTCCATAGGAGATGCGAGTCGTTGGTTCCTTGAGTCCTAGGACCAGCCTTTATCCTTTTCCCTCGCGACTCCTCTAAGTTTGGAGGAGACCCGAGTCACTGGTTCCTTCAATCCTAGGACTAGTACCTTTTCCTTTTTGCCTCGTGACTCCTATAAGTTTGGAAAAGATCTGAGTCACTGATCCTTGAATCCTAGGACTAGCATTCCATCCTTTGTCTCGTGACTCCTCTAAGTCTGGAGGAGATCCAGGTCACTGGCTCCTTCAATCCTAACACCAGTGCTTATCCTTTCTTCTCATGACTCCTTTAAGTCCAAAAGAGATCCGAGTCGTTAGTTTCTTGAATCCTAAGACTAGCCTTTATCCCTTCACCTCGTGACTCCTCTAAGTCTGAAGGAGATCCGAGTCGTTGGTTCCTACCAGCATTCAATCCTTTGTCTTGTGACTCCTCTAAGTCCAGTGGAGATCCAAGACGTGGTTTCCTTGAATCCGAGGAACAACCTTTATCTCTTTTCCTCGTGACTCCACTATGTCTGGAGGAGATCCGAGCCATTGGTTCCTTGAGTGCTAGGGCTAGCCTTTATTCCTTTTGCCTCGTGACTTCTCTAAGTCCGGAGGAGCTGCAAGCCACTAATCCTTGAATCCTAGGACCACTACTTTTTCCTTTTTGTCTCGTGACTCCTCTAGGTCCTGTAGAAATCCGAGATGCTGCTTCCTTGAATCCTAGGAATAGCCTTCTTCCCTTTTCCTTGTGACTCCTCTAAATCCGAAGGAGATCCAAGTCACTAGATCCTTGAATCCTAGGACCAACCCCTATCCTTTTCCCTCGTGACTCCTCTAAATCTAGAGGAGATCCGAGTCACTAGTTCCATGAATACTAGGACCAATACTTTTTCCTTTTTGCCTCGTGACTACTCTAAGTTTGAAAGAGATTCGAGTTGCTGGTTCCTTGAGTCCTAAGACCAGCATTTATGCTTTTCCCTTGCGGCTCTGCTAAGTCTAGAGGAGATCCGAGTCGTTGGTTCCTTGAGTCCTAGGACCAACCTTTATCCTTTTCCCTTGCGACTCCTCTAAGTCCGGAGGAGACCTGAGTCACTGGTTCCTTGTATCCTAGGATGAGTACCTTTCCTATTTTGCCTTGTGACTCCTCCAAGTCCAAAGGTGATCAAAGTCGATGATCCTTGAATCCTAAGACCAGCTTTTATCTTTTTCCATCGCGACTCTTCTAAGTTCGGAGGAGATCTGAGTCGTTGGTTCCTTGAATCCTAGGACCTACCCTTATCCTTTTTCCTCGTGACTCCTCTAAGTCTAGAGGAGATCCGAGTCGCTCATTTTTGAGCCCTTGGACTAGCCTTTATCGTTTTCCCTCGTAACACCTCCATGTTCAAAGGAGATTGGAGTCACTGGTTCCTTTAGTCCTAGGGCCAACCTTTTTCCTTTTGTCTCGTGACTCCTCTAAGTCTAGAGGAGATCCAAGTCGCTGGTTCCTTGTATCCTAGGACCAGTCTTTATCCCTTTTCCTTGTGATTCCTCTAAGTCTGAATGAGATCTGTGTCGCTGGTCCCTTGAGTCCTAGCACTAGCCTCTATCCTTTTCCCTTGTGACTCCTCTAAGTCTGGAGGAGATACGAGTCCCTAGTTCCATGAGTCCTAGGACCAGCCTTAATCCTTTTCTCTTGTGACTCCTCTAAGTCCAAAGGAGATCCAAGTCGCTGGTTCCTTGATCCTAGGACCAACCCCTATCCTTTTCCCTCGTGACTCCTCTAAATCTAGAGGAGATCCGAGTCACTAGTTCCATGAATACTAGGACCAATACTTTTTCCTTTTTGCCTCGTGACTACTCTAAGTTTGAAAGAGATTCGAGTTGCTGGTTCCTTGAGTCCTAAGACCAGCATTTATGCTTTTCCCTTGCGGCTCTGCTAAGTCTAGAGGAGATCCGAGTCGTTGGTTCCTTGAGTCCTAGAACCAACCTTTATCCTTTTCCCTTGCGACTCCTCTAAGTCCGGAGGAGACTTGAGTCACTGGTTCCTTGTATCCTAGGATGAGTACCTTTCCTATTTTGCCTTGTGACTCCTCCAAGTCCAAAGGTTATCAAAGTCGATGATCCTTGAATCCTAAGACCAGCTTTTATCCTTTTCCATCGCAACTCTTCTAAGTTCGGAGGAGATCTGAGTCGTTGGTTCCTTGAATCCTAGGACCTACCCTTATCCTTTTTCCTCGTGACTCCTCTAAGTCTAGAGGAGATCCGAGTCGCTCATTTTTGAGCCCTTGGACTAGCCTTTATCGTTTTCCCTCGTAACACCTCCATGTTCAA
>JAMKQA010012941.1:0-23601 GCA_024699735.1 Posidonia australis
TGGATCTGGTCAATGTGTATTTGAAAGTGTGTTTTGGGAAGAAATCCCCAATATTGAAAATGGAATTGTTTTGGAAAAGAAAAATGAATTCCAAAAGGTTTTTGAAAGGAATGTTTTGTAAGGATAAAGAATATGGTTTTGGGATTGAATCCCCAAGTGATTGTTTAATAAAAGAAAGAATGATTTTCAAAGGAGAAAACCAAGTTTTTGCAAAATGTTAAGAAACGAGTTTCTCTTGGTTTTGCCGAGTTTTGTTTGTAGTTGTGTGTTTTGAGCGCATACTGGGTGACTTAGATGTCACTCACGCGTGCTATTTGGTTTTCAGGTGCAGACTGCGTGCAGTCGGGTTCTGGTACAGGAATTGGAGCTTCTAGCCGCACATCGTGATCCTGAAGGTGAGCCTTAGTTACAGTTCTATTTGTTCTGTAATTTTGTGTAGTTATGCTTGTGATACTGTGATTTGGTAGCGTGCCCGGGATCGGGGCGTTACAAGTGTAGATCCTTAAGTTTACTTCAAAACCCCTCAAACCATTCATGATTCCATCAACCATACAAGGAGATATAAATTCGCAAGGGAAACATGTTCAGAGTTAAACCTTAAAACATTTAGGGCATATCTACCCAAAACTCACGAAATTCACATAATCTAGCATGATCCTTACACATTCACATCATTTATCTCATTTCCATCATCCCTACTATTTTTCTACGATTTCTCATGCATTTTCCATCATTATTCTTTAAGGAACAATAATGGGAGTAGGGGGAGGGATCGCGTACCTCTCCAGTGGCCTGCGCAACTCCGACGAGTTCACTGCACCCCAGCGTCGCCTCGGCGAGCTCCAGTGAACCTCGACCCCCGGTGGAAGCACACACACACGCAGACCCTCCTCCTCCCAGCTCGAGCCCCCCGCTCCCTCTCCTCTGCCTTTCTTCCCCACCACACTCCTCCCCTTCCCATGTCTGCCTCCCTCTCTTTATTTCCACCACTGATCGCTTGGCGCTGGCCACCCATCCCGTCGGAAGAGACGGGGAGGCACGGGCCTTCGTCGCTGGTGGCACGGGTGGATGAAGAGGAGGAAGAAGACGAAGAATGGGTGGAAGGGCATGGCTCATGAGAGAGAAAAAGGAAGGAGAAAAATAAGAAAAGATGGACACACAAATCGAGGCAACTATGCATCCTCAAACCGGACTCCACATTAGTCCCAAATCACAAATAAGTGCATAGAAGACCAAACACAAGCTCACACAAACAAGAAACAACAGATTATCCATTAATAAACCATTTAAGCAATATTACAATAAATCACATGGTTTACAAATAAAAATGGATAATCAGGCCTAGTTGTCACACACTTAGATTTGCCAAATTCATCCATTGGCCATAATCGTCAGATATATCCGTTGATATGATCCGTCAGAAATATTTGTCGGCAATTCTCGCTTGACCTAGTAAGGATCCAGACAACTTGATTTAGAGTTTAAATCTTGATTTTTTAAGACCATCGAGTGATTATGGATTACAATGAATGAAGTTTAGGTGATTTAGGTAGTCTTGGGATATCTGTGGTGTTTCAGGGAAAATAAATAAGTTATTTTAGGGAAAGTAGGAGATTCATCACTACCTTAGCTCAAATCTCTCCTCCAGAATCCGCTCACGATTACCTGTAAAATCCAAGGTGTCTACACCTCTAGTGCCACAAACTAGCTTCGAACTACCCATACCAACTAACAAATAAATCATTTCATAGAATTTGCAGGCAATTAATAAATGAGTAAATAACTGAAACAGAATTCAACAAAAACTTATTTCTACCTAGAACCAGTGGTGTGCCACTATTTGGCTCCAACTATGTGCACTAGACTGGATTGCAACTCTACAATCAACACCTAAAAAAAAAGAAAAACACACATGAGTGACTTCTAATTGTCACCCAATACATGCCTAGTAATAATCAATAAAAACAACACACCAAAAACTGGAACCGTAGGTAACCAACTTCCAAAAACCTTGTGGATGCCTCTCTCGGTAGCCCAAGCTTGAAGTATACAAAAGGTCCAAAATTTGTAAAGGCTATAGCAGAGAAGCATGAAATTTATTTTTAAAACATGCTTTTCAAAATCATTTTCTCTTTTCTTTTAAAACATGTACATTCTTTTGAAATCTCTTTATGCATAACTTGAAATAGCTACTCTACACCAAACCAAGCCTAAAAATCAGCACAAGCCACATGTTGAAAACCAAGGTCTCCTCTAGACTACAGTCTGAAAACCTCATTCAGAGCCTGAAATCTACAACCACAAACTCATGCACCCAGCGCAACAAAACTTGTAGTGTCGCTTTGGCCACAAGTGACTGACCAGCTAACAAGCAGTAGCCAAATTGCACACTGCAGTACTAGGTAGGACCATCCTATGCAAGAGCCCTCCATCTCAGCTCCTTACTCTAAGAACCCTCTAAAGGTCCACTTTAGGACAAACACAGGATATGCTCTCTCAACGTCTTTGGTACCCAGGCCACCCAAGGTCTATAACCCCTAACTTTTGCTAGCATCTAAGTCACTACGCCTGGGCCACCCAAGGTCTCCAACCCTTGACCCTTGCCAACTCAGTTTGAAACCACAACCTTGAACTTGTTCCTGACCCTCTAAAGGTATCAATCATCTCTTGTCCACCGATACAACCCTACAACCCTTTTGGTTCCACGAGAAAACCACGAAAAACCTCGAAACCTTAACCTTGGACACATACTTGACCTTTCAGAGATATCAATCATTCTTGGTCTGCCAGTATGGCCTTATAGTGCTTTCAATTTCCACCAAAAACCATGGAAACTGTTTTACAAAACAATTTATAAACCTATGCAATTCTTTTATGAGATTCCTTTAATAGCCATCTCGAAAAGCATTTCAAAACCATTTCGAAAATCCCACAAGGACTACACGAAAAGCCGTGCAAGACGTACACAAATCTCTATAAATATAGCAAGCCAAAATGATTCATGAAACAAATCCAAAAAGCAAGCCAAAAAACCCAACCTTAAATAGTAAAATCCCTACTGCAATGGACTACAGTAGGGCAGGCACTCATGCCTTGTAGTCACGCCTACTAATCTTGTGTGACAGTTGTGCCTTTAGCCAATCCAGAGCAAAAAAAGGAGAAAACCAGTGAATCCAAAACTAACCGCAAATGGGAACTTTAGGTGGTCCTACCACACCCAAAAATTTCACATAATATATCAAAATGAAGATATCACAATGCTCTACCATATGAAAACACTATGCACCCATGGTTGATAAATCACTATAAAATCATGAAAAAATCCTTTAAATTCAAGGAAACATATTTCGAGCATCACAATCATGCCAGCCATCTTGTATTCATCAAATCCATGTGTAACAGAGAGAAAAAAGAAAAATGATGGGGTGTAGAACACGTACCTCACACGACCTACGAGACCATATGTTTGTCACTACACGACGACGACCCTAGCCTTCAACTCTTCACCATCACTTGTGATGATGGCAACCATGGTGGTGGAGAAGGTGTTGGCAGTGCTCAACAGTAGTTGGGGTGAGGAAATGACGAGCGGTGGCAACAACAGTAGCACGATGGGTTGCAATATTCACCTCCTCCTTTACGCTACACTCTCTCCCCTTGTTTCTCTTCCAGTTTCTCCCCCACACTCTCTGGCTTTCTCTCTCTCTCTCTCTCTCTTCCTCTTCCTCCTCTATTTCGTACCTTTAGTTTGATGCCAATCCTCTTTCCTTTATAACACTCATGCCCCAACACCTTTTGTAAAACACAAACATGAGTTACGCGTAGAATTCACGCGTGACAAAAGAAAGAGAGAGTCATACGCAACACTATGACATTTTAGCATTACATCCCTCCCTCAGCCTCAAACTCTCATGGGACAAAACATGCCAGGATCTTGGCACAATTCAAAGAACCAAGGAGAAACCACAAATGCAAATAAAAGAATTGCAAATCCAAATAGGGAGACAACCACAAATCCACTGCGATTATCCAATAAATATCCTTACAATTATAAGTAATCAAATCCCAATCCACCTAACCAGGCTCAACTTACAAATACCACGAATACAATAAAATGGGAATTAATTTTCCCAATAAAAACTTATAATGCTCTAAGTCTTGAACTGATAGGATGCCCTCTCAATTCACACCTATAGTGCACACTTGTGATATGCACTAGATATATGTACAGACCATACATGCCGAATTCTATACAGACCTCAAGTGTTATATACCACCATCCTTAGAAGAATTTCGTTCCTGAAATTCACCATCAAGGAAACAGATAGGGGTACTGTGATTGGATGTCCACCTCACTCTCCCAAGTAGCTTCCTCAGAGCCATGATATCGCCACTAGACTAGAACGAGTGAAACCACCTTGTTCTTCAAGACTCACTCTTTCCTATCAAGAATCTAGACAACATCGTCTACCATGGATAAATCCTCTTGCAACTACTCTGGCCGCACCAGTATCACTTGAGATACATCAGTCAAGCACTTTCTCAACATGGAGACATAAAATACACTATGTATGCCAGATAGATCCAGAGGCAATTCTAACTTGTAAGCCACTTCACTAATCCTCTTGGAGATTCTATAAGGCCTAATGTAGCGAGGACTTAGCTTTCCTTATTTGCCAAATCTCATTACCCCTTTAGTTGGTAATACCTTTAGAAAGACAAAATCTTTCACTTTGAATTCTAAAGGTTTTTGCCTCTTATCAGCATAACATTTTTGCCTACTCTGTGTAGCTACCAACCTCTTGCGAATCAAATCCACTAAGCCTGAATATTGTTGCACGATCTCTAGACCCAAAAGTTGGCATTCACCTACCTCGCTCCAAAAAATAGGTGTTCTACATAGTCTCCTATATAAAGCTTCGTATGAAGCCATCTCAATGCTGGAGTAATAATTGTTATTGTAGGCAAATTTGATTAATGGCAAATGATCTTCTTAGCTGCCCTTTAGGTCCATAGCACAAGCCCCTAACATGTCTTCCAATGTCTAAATAGTCCTTTCAATCTGACCATCTATTTGAGGATGAAAGGCAGTGCTAAAATTCAGTACAGTGCCAAATGCATCTTGCAAGACTCTCTAGAATCTCGATGTGAACCGAGTATCTTTGTCAGACAAAATCGACATAGGCACCCCATGTAGATGGATGATTTCAGACACATACAATTTTGCTCGCTTTGACAAAGGAAGATTCACCCCCATGGCCAGAAAATGTGTTGACTTTGTGAATCATTCCACAATTACCTACACTATATTGTTCTTTCTTTTGGTCTTTGGTAATCTCGTTACGAAGTCTATGGTGACATACTCCCATTTCCATACTAGAATATCCAAAGACTGCAAAGCCCCTCTTGGCTTTTGATGCTTAGTTTTCACTATCTAACAGGTTACACATTTGGCCACATGCTCAACTATTTCTTTCTTCATCCTAGGCCACCAAAAGTTTCTCTTTAAGTCTTTATATATCTTGGTGCGTTTGAGATGAATAGTATACTTGGACCGGTAAGCTTCATCCAATAATCTCTACTTTACTTCCTCCACCTGAGACACATATAAATGCAGATCGTATCTCAGCCCACCATCACCACCAACAGAAAAGTGAAGCGCCTCTCCTACCTCTAACTTCCCCCAAGTATCTTGTACAAACGAGTCCCATCACTGAGCATCCACTATCACCTCCACTAATCTAGGATGAACATATAAATTGGCCACTCAAGCTCCAACAGGTCCCTGAGACTGCCTCCTAGATCTGCACTCAATGAAATCTTCCAACATGTGACAATCCCTGACCATCAGACTGGCCATAACATAAGCACGCCTACTCAATGCATCAGTAACTATGTTGGCTTTTCTTGGGTAGTATGACAAACTAAAATCATAGTTCTTAAGATACTCTACCCATCTCTATTGTCTCAGGTTCAAATCCTTCTGAGTGAAGATATACTTGAAGCTTTGATGATCTGTAAACACCTCAAACTATTTTCTATATAAGTAATGTTGCCGAATCTTCAGTGCAAACACTATTGCAGTCATCTCCAAATCATGCGTGGGATAGCTCTTGTCGTGATCCTTCAGTTGGTGGGAAGCATATGCTACTACCTTGCCATGCCATATTAGAACACACTCCAATCTGGTACCATATGTATCACTGTATATTGTGAAACTCCTACTTCCAGAAGGTAGGGTCAACATAGGCGATGTGACCAGATGAACTTTCAATTCATTGAAGCTTTCCTTGCACTACTAATCCCACACAAACTAGACTTCCTTCCACGTTAACTTTGTTAGTGGTGCAGCAATCTTGGAGAAATCCTGACTAAACCTTTGATAATACCCTATTAAACCAAAGAAACTCTTGATCTATGAGATATTCCTTGGTCGAGCTCAATTATTTACAACTTCTACCTTGGTGGGGACTACCTTAATACCCTCTCCTGAAATGATATGGCCAAGGAACGAGATTTCATCTAGCTAAAACTTACACTTAGAGAACTTAGCATAAAACTGATGCTGCCTCAGCGTCTCCAGTACTATACTTAGGTGCGTCTAGTGGGTTTCCACATCCAAAGAATAAAGCAGTACATCATCCACAAACACCACTACAAACATACCCAGGTAGGGCCTAAACACCCTATTCATCTGATCCTTGAATGCAACCGATGCAATTGTCAATCCAAAAGGCATGATCAAGAACTCGTAGTGGCCATACCAAGCAAGGCATGTCGTCTTGTGAACGTTAGATTATCAGATCCTCAGCTGATGGTGACCAGAACTTAAGTCGATCTTTAAAAAGACAGAGGCTCCTTGCAGCTATTCAAATACATCATCTATTTTGGGCAAAGGATATTTGTTTTTCATAGTTATTTAGTTCAGCATCTGATAATCTATGCATAGTCAGAGTGAACTATCCTTCTTCTAGACGAACAAGACGGGCACACTCCACGGTGACACATTTGACCTGATGAACCCTTTGTTTAGCAACTCCCGCAGTTGATTCCTAAGCTTTCACAATTTTGTGAGTGCCATTCTGTAAGGAGCATTTGGAAAGGACCTGACCTTAGTACCAAATCAATTAGGAATTCCACATCCCTGTGTGGCAGTACTCTAGGTAATTCCTCTAGAAAGACATCAGGGTACTTATAAACAACTGGAATATCCTATACCTGTAGAGTTGGCAAGGAGGATACAACAACACTGGCCAAATACCCCACACAATCCTTTATTAAGGAGCATAAGCCTTTATTGCAGAGATCATGTGTTTTGGCTTACCTGATCTCACTCCCTAAACCGAGCAATAGCCTTGCCCTGGACACTCTAACTACATTCTCTTCTTAGCACAGTCAATCACCATTGAATGTTGCATCAACCAATCCATACCTAGTATGATATCATACTTCTGCATATCCATTACTATTAGACTAGCCTTGAAACTCTTGTCACCCAACTTGATACCAACTGATTGCAGATATTTCCACATAAAACTGTGTTCCTCCAATGGAGTTACCACGTTAAGGTGAAAGGCCAATTGAGCTGGCTTATCCCCAATCTCTGCTACAAATGACTCCAAGATGAAAGAGAATGAATTGCGTGAGTCAAACAATACATTAGCCATTTGGTCAGCTACTAGCAAAGAACCTATAGATAGCACATATCACAACTACATACAATAATTATCATTAAGTGTAAGTAGTGGGTACACATATAAACTACATCAAAAGAGTAGAAAGTTACATATCACAGCCAGTTACAGTTCCTTACCCTCCACAACATCCCCCAAAGAACCAGCATCTAGAGCGGATATTGTGAACACGTCCTTTGGTGGGTTGGCATGGTGCATCTCTTGGTCTCTTTGGGGGATTAGGACAATCCCTCAATATATGCCCTAGCTTCCCACTATTGTAACATATCATGCTATCCAACGCCTGTAATCGATGAGGACACTATGCCACCATATGTCCTACCTAACTAAAGAGAAAACAAGCTCTCTCCCCCTGGCCACTACTAGACCCAATATGGCTAATACTAGCATTGCTCTTTCCAGTGAAGCTGTGCCTTCCACAAGTAAATGTGTTGATAGGCTCCTTCCTTTTCTTTCTTGGCTCCTATAACTGTCGAAACTTGGTATCCCAAAAACAAAGGATCATGGGTTGTACATCTTGCTCTTTCCCTTAGGCTAGCTTTCCCTATATCACTTGTATTCATCCTCGAAGCAGGATGCTAGAACCACCACATTTGGCAAAGCCTTGCACCGATAAACCATGGCCTTCATCCTTAGTTTTGGTTGCAGACCTTCCTCGAATGTTTTAGCTCTCCACTCTTCTGAATCAAATGGCTGAGCAAATCACTTGAGACGAGAGAAGGTGGCCTCGTACTCGGCTACAGACATGTTTTGTTGTTATAAACTTCTACATTGCTTGTCTAACCTGTCCCTTTTTTTATTAGGAAAGTACTTCTTGTAGAAGGCATTTCAAAAATCTCTCCTGGAGATCATCAGTAGGTTAGAATTTGGGAACTTTAGACATCGTGTGGCTCTCTGTCGTTGATTGGCGTCACTCTTGAATAGGAAGGAAGCTAATTGCATCCATTTCTCTTTCAGGCACTCCATGCATTCCAAAATCTTCTCTATCAGCAGCAGCTAATCCTTACACTCCTTGGGTCTATCTCTAGTATTGAAAGTCAAAGCACGTAGACAACTTAGTTGAATTAACCATGGATCGCCCTTGGATCCACTAGAGCTGCCCTTCTCGAAGGGTAGCGCAATTTTGTACATCATACTTCTTAGCTCCTCCTGCATTCCATGCCATTTGCTCTCCTCCCTAGCCTTTGAGCTTGATGCAGAAGCCTTCCCCTTACCTCTTCCTCACAACAACATCCTGCAAACAGCTACAAATTCACAAAAAAACCATGTAATAGTTTAGGTGCAGACGATTTATATCATGCAGTCTTATAGAGCTACTAGACTGGACACCTTAAGCTAGTGTATTTAGTGTACCTAGAGATCTAATTCCATTTGTAATGATTTCGGTATCACAAACTAGCATCAAACTACCCATACCAACTAAAAAATAAATAATTTTATAAAATTTGCAAGAAATTTTAATAAATGAGTAAATAACTGAAACAAAATTCAACAAAAATCTATTTCTACCTAGAACCTGTAGTGTGTGGCTATGTAGTTTTAACTATATGCACTACACTGGACTACAACTCCACAATCTGCACCTAATAAAAAAAAGAAAAACACGCATGAGTGACATCTAATTGTCACTCAATACATGCCAACAAATAAACCACAAAAACAACAAATCGAAAACTAGAACCACAAGTAACCAACTTCCAAAAACCTTACAGCAGCCTCTTTCGGCAATCCAAATCCTGAAGTCTACCAAAGCACCAAAATCTAATGTAGACACTCCATTTCGGCAACCACTTGCGATGGATTCCTCCGGGAGAACGCACTCCGACGGCAACAAGGCACTTCACCCTCATTTTACCCCAAAACTAGCCCAAGACACTTAAACCAAACCAAACACCCTAAACACTGACTCATAAACCCTAAACACCAAGCCCAACACCAGAATTCAGCCTGTGTGCTCTGTGTCAGTGGGATGCACAACTTGATTGCGTGACCTAATCGCACGTCGTGGATGTGTGTGAGGACCAGGGCTATCCCGTGCGAGCTACTCGATGTATAGCTATCAGCGTACCTCGTACAAGTATTGGTGTCGTCTGTTGCTGCCTCGCATGCCTGACATCCCTTTAGCCGCCCATGCCCTTCCACAGCCATGCCTTGCCGCCCTTGCTCCTGCTGCCCACATGCAATCCCGCCAGCCATGCCCTGCCACAGCCCTGCTCGCCCCCCACGCCCGAGCCACCCCAGCATGCCATCGCCTGTACACGCCACCACCTCCTCCAAATGACCTCCCCAACTGAACGAGCTCTCTCTCTTGGACCACTGGCCCCTATGGAACCCAAACTCGGAGCACCAGCTGTCCCTGAGCAACCACCACTGCAAGCCACCATTCTGGCCACCCTCCACCAGATTTTCGGCCATCCAGTTATCACCCTACACTTCCTCTTATCAAGGTATCGATTGCCTTGCGTTAGAGCATACCCAATCTCCTAGCAGAGACTCCCCTCTCGCCTGAGCATTTCAACATCGGCCTCTTCCCTTCTCAGCTACCCCTGAGTGCCCCTAGCTGGAGACACACCATGAGTCATCGGAGGGACACCCAATCGCACGTTTAGGTAACTCCTCCCATATTCTACGTGTTTTTCTTCTTCTTCCTTGGAATTTTGCTGGCCCCTTTGTCATCTTTTTCGTTTCCATCATGCATCTCCATGTTTGCATCCTCCATTCTCGACGTCGGTGATGAGTTCTGTTGCCCGAGCGAGGCCAATGGCCTATGAGCTTGTAGGTAGCCCGTTCGACCACATTTCCACTCTCCTCACTCTCCACTGAGCTCTTCTGGATGTTCATCGACGCACCTTGTCGCCTCCATGGTCGGTTGTGCTCTGAACTTTGGCGTGGTCCGGTGTTGACGTCGGGAGGGGAATCTACTCATGCATCCATGCACGTATTGCATCCGCTACATTCAACTTTGTCCCCTCAAGCCTTTGGAAGCGCTGGAATGCCACGTCGGAGCCCCTGGATGGAGAATTTAGGCAAGTTCACCGACGGAATCCAATTCACGGTGAGCTAGGTGGGTGGAGGCCTTCGGCTAGCCGTGACTCCATCCGAGTGCCCAGGTACATTCCTCGACCTCCCCTCTAGCTTCCCATGCATCATATAGCATTTTTCATTATCGCATTTGGGTCTGGGACGGGGCGGAGCTTGTTGCCTTGTTTTGTCTCTGTTAGCTGCTTCCTAATAGCATGGTGGATTGGCATAGTAGACATGCGTGGGTCTGCCAAGGATAGAGCAGGAAGCTGGGCTGAGCCCTTGCCCACTTGCTCCATCCATTTCTACACTCCATATCCATGCATCCCGACACGTGCACTTGCATCTCATGCATTTTTTTAATCTACATTAACCA
Source organism: Posidonia australis (assembly GCA_024699735.1). Lineage (NCBI taxonomy): Eukaryota > Viridiplantae > Streptophyta > Magnoliopsida > Alismatales > Posidoniaceae > Posidonia > Posidonia australis. The sequence goes on from JAMKQA010012941.1 coordinate 11,092, forward strand.
TGTTTATGACTCATACCATCATGCATGATACACCACGTTGCTCTCTCTAGCATTTTATACTTTATCGCATACAACATTGTATTTACATATCAGTTACCTTTGCATCCTCTTCATGCATCATAACATTCAGATCATGCATCATGACACACTTGCATTTAGGGCGATGACGATTACTATGTCGGATCCTTTTGACCAACGGTCTAGGATTCACATAGCGTAACTGAGTCCATTTATATCAAATTTCCACTCCACTCACATCACTTGCATCAGCATAGCATAAAGCATACATCTATTTTAGAATTAGTAAGCATGCATGATCATTTGCATCAAGCAACACAAGAGCAGCAAAAAGCCTAGAAAGATCGATTTCTCATGTGCATGGGGTGCCTAACACCTTCCCCATGCGAAACAGGAGTTCTTACCCTTTCCCTGGCCCGTAATGACCAATGTGTTGCATCCATTAGGCACAGAGCATGAGCACACATTCACATACATTTGCATTCATTTTGCATTATTTTTCTTGCGTTTTATCACATTTGGTTTTTCTCGTCTTTCCAGTTTTAAAAGATTAGGTGGCGACTCTGTTTTGTCCTTATCATTTTCTTTTCTCGTGTTTCGTTTGGTGTTTTCAAGTTGAGTGTTCTTCCTCGGATTCATCATCTTCACTGTGACCTTTTTGGTTCTTCGCGTGCTCCCTCACGCGAAGGTTGGTTCCGACATGGTCATAGGAACTTGCGACTCTGCTAGGGATACGAGACTTCGGCTTTTGTTTTTCGTCTTTCGCTTGCTCGGCTTCCTGTTTCTGTTTGCCTTGCTTTGCATTGGTTGTCTTGTCGTTATATTTTTTTGCATCTATCATTATATGCTTGCTATACAATGCCTTTTGCTTGCTGAGTGTTTTCTCATTTACACACTTGCTATTCCACAACACACGCACATGCCATGTTACCTGTCTTATAATGTGATGGATGTTTTCTTTTTTCACCATCATGTTTACACGACATGCGCACATGGCATGATCATGCGTTTTGAATGATGTATGCTTGTTTTCTGGCTATGCTTCAGTGTTTTCTTCCCCTTTGCACTTGCCATATCAGGGAAAGTAGAGACGTGTTTGTTTCTCCCTAACTGGTTTAACATAAAATCCACAACAATAAAAATGGAATTTAGGCGGAACTAGAGACTTCTGTGCACACTCTCTCTTATTCGGCTTAATAAAACTTGCAAGTAAAAGGCAACAAAGCATTTCACATGATTGAGTATCTTAGAAAGCATGCATCTTCTCCTCTTCTAAGTCCACCCACAGTCTGCGAAGGGTAGTCCTTGGTTCCCCGTTCTATAGCTTTGGCGTAGGACGAGTGATCAGCCTGCCCCCTTTGGTCGAGATCGTGTTAGTGTTAGTAGAGGGTACAACCCATACTTTTGCAGGGTTGAGGCTCCCAATGCATCACCATTCCACAGCTTTGGCATAGGACGGGACCTTACTTTCTAGCCTGTGTCTGAACCCGAACCCATGAGTGAGTCCCGTATGGTTGGCCCCACTTGGTACATGCATTGTGAGAGAGCACATTCTAAGACATTCATCTACATTGTGTGTCATTACATGCTACCCTAATAATTTGCATCTGTGTTTTCGTCCTTGTCTAGGCTCTGATACTTGTTGTTCTACCTGTCTCCATAGGTAGCTTGTGCAAGGTCCTCGGTCAGGAGCTCGAGTGTCTCTTTTGCGGGTTGTCTCTTGTAGTCTTTTCTCTTTCATTGGACTAGTGTCGCTTTCGACCATTGCTCATTTTCTGGTTCGTGCCTTTTCTCATCGTCGAGACCCTCTCCATGCCTGCTTGCGGACTGCTATGGCTCATCAGACCAATGAGTCTCCTTCTGTTGTTCCAGAGGGGGTCCTGATTTCGGTCACTCTGTTTTTGCCTACTTCTTCTATTGTTTCGTCCTCCTTTGCGCACAACCATTGCGCGCTTGAGGATGTTGATCCCCCTGTCGCCTTTGCTGTTCCTATGCCTCCATTTCTATCTGAGCCCTCTCCTTTTGTCTTGCCTGTCAAGGGGACCTCTGTCATGCAGGCGCAACATTTGCTTGCTCTTGCCTAGAAGCTGCAACACATGGCTTTGGCCCTTGATTTGGCTTCTGCCTCCTTTCCTTTGATCCCCGAGGTCCTGGTGTGCCCCACCTTAGTTGCACAATCACACTTCACTACACCTATGCCCTCACCATCGCTTCAGCTACTCATGGCTCCAGCAATGGCAGCACCTTCCCTGCTTCCTGCATTCACACCGCACTTTGCACAGCATTCATCTCCATCACCTAGTGGCTAACTTTTCGGCATGGCAAGAGCACAACATTTCTCGAGCCCTATGCTTGGTTCCGCGCCAGTGCAACAGCTGTTGCTCCCATACTCTGCACCATGCACAACACAACATGCTTCCCATCTATCTTTGCATCAAACACAGACCACTGCATGCATCATAGTACCACCACACACAGCACCCCTGCATGGGTATGCTGGCCCCCATGTCTCGACACCAGGAGGCATGTGGGTGGATCCAGAGGAGCACACATGCGCAACCCATACAACAGACATGGAACTTGCCTCAACTGTGCTTGTATCGTCAGCAGCAACTTCAAACGCCTTCCTTACTAGGATAGGTGATCTAGCCACTAGTCCTACCAGTTTCGGGACCTCTACCACTTTCCTGAGGTGACACTCCCTTCGAATTTCCACATCCTAGAATTTGAGAAGTTTAATGGTAGAGGCTGCCCCATGTTGCATTTGAAGGCGTTTTGCGGAGACCTTACATAGCTTCACGACGACGAGAGGCTCTTGATCCGCCTATTCCAAAAGAGTCGAGCTGGGCCTACCCTCAAGTGGTTCACTTAGTTGGACACGACCGCTTTCTAGACTTGAGACGACCTTAGCCAGGTGTTCCTGGAACAATATTCCTTCAACCTCGACTCGATCCCTAGACGCAAGGATCTGGTCACAATTACGCAGAGACCCCACGAACCATTTGAGGAGTACGTCGGTCCCTGGCGCACATTAGCCAACCAGATCAAAGATAGACCCTCCGATAAAGAGTCTATTGAGATCATCATCAAAGGAGCACAATCAGCGATAGGGGCTTTGCTCAGCGTTCAACATATTGCATCCTTTGCATCCTTGATTCGGGCCGGTGCCTGCATGGAAAACTCGCTGCAAAGTGGGAGGTTCTCTGTATTCTTGGTGTTCATTAGATAGGCTACTTCTTCCACCAACAACATCGACAATGTCATCGACACCGTCTACACCAAAAGGGCAGTTGTCATGTACGAATCGTCTACAGAGCTTGCTGACGCGGAGAGTCAACCTGACCCGGATCAATTAGAACTCGCATCTAATCCTCCATGTATTGCATACACACACTCCACCATCAAGCCAATGCATCACATCGCACTAGCTTGGCAAGGACAACGACCTGGGTGAAAACAGCCTTTCTGCGCCAAAGGGGATTACACTCCTCTTGTGAAGCCGTTGAATGTCCTTTTCCTTAAGGTCGAGTCATTTCTAAGGCTCTCGAGTTTTCGTCTGCTACCGAATCCAATCCCTCAGTGGTATGATACGAGTGCATATTGCAGCTTCCACCATCGTGTCGGGCATTCGACGAATAACTACATCACCTTGCGGGATGCTGTTCAGAACTTGATTGACCGAAAGGTCATCAGCTTTGCCTCGCATGAGGCGGACCACACACATGCACCTATCCACATACTCACACCTACACTAGTGCACCTGGACCAGCCTGACACATCCTCAGCTGAATACCTAGACTTTAAGGATGCAGCGGGCTTAGGGGTCTTCTCCCTCTCTCTTGTCCCACCCATTTTCGCCTTTTCCCTGATGAATCCTGTTGATTTCATCGATCTGTCATCTCTATCTGTTCCCGACCCTCCCGTGAAGGGCCCAAAGCAATAGTGAGATTGTCAGCACTCTGGAACTTAATAGAAGAGGTCAGCCAACAGTTTTAGCAGCAACAATAGTTCCAACGGGTTCATCCACAGCTTCAGCCGTCACGATTTTGACGGTACTGCTAAATTAGCCAGTGACCCCGATAGCATGAATGAAGTGGTATCAATAAAGCAATCAGTAGTAGGGACTGGAGCTGTATCCTTTTCCCTTGTTTTCTTTGCTGATTTCTTTTCTGCATCATCATCATCATGCATCAAAAATACAAAAATAAAAAAAAAGAAGAAAAAAGACAAAATACAAAAAATAAAAAAACCAAAAATCAAAAATCAGAAAAAAGGAAAAAAATCAAAACCCAAAAATTATAAAATCAGAAAACAACAAAAACACTTTGCATCATAATCATTTGCTCAATGACGAGAATTGGAAAGCCGCCTGCATTGGATCAGACCACCCTTCCTTAGTGGACACTACCTAGATGACCAAGTAGCGAGGGAGCCACCATTCGTTAGAGTCAGATGAAGTGTCCAAACTCTTCGAAGATCCTGTACCTCCAAGAGGGAGATAAAATGCTAAGGTAACTGAGTGAGTGAGCTAAAAAAGAAATACATATCCGCATGGACATAAAAGAAATAGAAGACAGAACGCGAAGACAGAAGTCAGCTCAAGAGCAAGAGACATGCAGCGTAACTTTACCCCTACCATACCTTGGAGAGGAGTTGGAGTATGTGCTTGGACAGTCACACCATTGAGGGTCTAGCCCCCCTCTTGTAGCAAAAGCCTCCAACCCAGATTAAACACCTATTACCTCCAAGTCAGGGATAGAGCGAAGCTGTACGTCTACGAGGGAGTAAAAGAAATATCAGTGAACTAAAAAAAGCAAGTGCAGGACTCTAGAGAGTTTGGCATGGAGCCCGGTCCACCATCACACTGCCCAACACAGCTAACATAGAGCGCCACTACTCATCCCACGAGAGCCACCAATAGTTTGTGAACCTTCGTAGAGTCGATTGAGTCGAAGGCGTCCTCCTCCTCCAGTAGGTATACAGCTTTCCAACCTAATTGAGGGTAAACAAAGCAAAAATAAGGTACAAAAACAACAAAAATAGTCAAAAAAACAAATCAATAAAGCGTACTCTTCTTGCTCAGCAATAATAAAGTCACTCTTCATCAATAACCTGCTTGTTGACAATAATAAAATCCGCCCTAATAATCCGGGTAACCATTCATCTTGCTTGCTTGAGCCTTTTGCTTGCATATTGCATCGCCTCGCAGGTCTTCATTGAACGACTGCGACTAGGGGCATTTCAGCTGCCTTTCGGTCAGAGCATACCAACAGCAAGGGCACTTGCCAACGCACATGTAGTCTAGAAAAGCAGAATCAGCAACACAACAACAATCACACCCTACAGCAAGCTAGCATCGCCCCTTTGCCTCAATTGACATTAGTCTCACCCATGTGGTGGTCTAGAGATCATATATTTTAACAAAACCAAAAGCTACTCTAAAAAACCACTCAAAATTTTCATTCAAAATTTAAAATTCAAAAAACCCTCCTTATTCTATTATTAAAGGCCCCTCTCCTTCCAAAAAAACCCTCACGATCATAGCAGCCCTCCCCTTTCCACCCACCCCACCTCCCCACCTGGTGCCACCACACCCCCATCCCTCCTGTTGCCCGCCACCACACCCCCACCCCCATCACAACACCCCTACCGCCCTCTCGGTGCCCTTGTCACGACACCCATGCCGTCCTCTTGATCCTGTCGATCCCATTGCTTGATCTTGTCCTTGTCCTTGTTGATCTCATCCCGTCACCTGATCCCATGTTCATCGACCCCACATAGCACTGTCCTCCTCCTACCGTCCATCGCCTGCTCCAGCGTAGCATACACCCCTGCCTAAATCCCAAACGCCGTCCTCCTCACCACCCCCATAATAACCTACTGCACAGCACACACACCCACCCCCAACCCTAGACGCCCTCCTCCTCCCCCCCCCTCCTGCTGCTCTCCTCCTTCGTCTCCTTCCCCTGTGCTAGAGCAAGGAGAAAGGGAATGAATGCAATTTGGTTTTTGTTTGTGTGTGTACTTTCTTTTGTTGGTTGTTGTTGTGATGTGGTCTGGGATTGATAAAGATTTGATTTTTCTTTGTTTCTTTTTTCAGGTTCCATTGTCAAACATCAGGAACTTTTGCAGCAAGACGAGGAGAGAAGGAGATGTAGGGAAGACTGAAGAGTGAGAAATTGAGACAGAAGGAAGAAAATGGGAACCGACTAGAGTCAAAAAGCGAGGGAGAGTCTTCAATGCTACTGCATCAAATTGCTTGCCACCTCCGAAAAGGAGATCTATTTTTTTATTTGTTACAGCAATACACAATCAATATGTGATCGTAATTTAACTTGTTATATCCTAAAAATTGAAACTAAAATAGGAAAAAATAGTAACATTAAACAAATACAAGGAATTGTAAAATTGAAACTTAAACAAAAAAGGAAGTAACACTAAAACAAAAATAAGGAAGTGTGAAATTGAAATTGAAACTACAATTAAAAAATTAAACGTTACAAATAAAAAAAACAGATACTGTCATATAAGAAAGTATATTAAAGTGTAATGAGATATTAATATGATTCAGTTAACATAAAAATTTATCAATAAATAAAAATAGAGGGAAAATAAAAATTCACAAAACCACCATTACAACATAGGTGGTTTTGTTAATCTAAATTCTAAATTAAATCTCAAACATGGGATGTGATATTGATGGTAGATGATTAAGGGCCTAACATAACAAAAGTAAGGACGAACTTTACCTGGTAATTTGCCTATATATGTGTGTGTGTGTGTGTGTGCCCATGTGTGTAAAGTGTGTGGGGGAGGTCACTCTCAGACAAGGCTGCGAGTACCCAAAAACACAACTGCTTAAAGTTTAAGTGGCATGTGCAAGTGGGGGAAATCAGCCGCCAAGACACACCACAAACTGCCATACCCTAGAATGGGCCCTCAAGACTTTCACTAAGGCCCACACACCAGTTCATCAACAAAACACCAGATCACAACACTCGAATTCAAGCTGACACTCGAGCCACTTAAACGCAACTTAAGTTTTGGGTCCTGATATTGAACTTTCCGCATTTGCAATCCACATTGGAAAACTACTCCAGCTACACATGCTAGCAAAATGCGCCAGCAATATGTGCTAGCTATGTGTGCTAGCAATATGCGCTGAACCCTCACTGACCATAGGTATTAAATGCGCGCCAAACATAGGAAGCACCGCCCAAACATAGGAAGCACTGCACCACGCATCTAACACCAGGGAAGCTCGAAATCGACTAATCTAAGTGTAGAACACTGTTGGAGCTGCATTTTACATTAAACACAGGGAACTCAATGTCTAACAATCTAAAACTCCAATAAAATATCTAGCCATTTGTGTTGTTCTAGATCTAGGTCGTTATATCCTAAACCCCTTAAAGGAATTTTGTCTCCAAAATTCTCAAGGCGAAAGACCAAGCGCACCAAGTTTGAATGTCTATCCCATGACCCCAGACAATCCAGCACCACGATGTTGCCCTAACTCATGACCAGTAAGAGAAAATCTATACTCCACAAGACCATCTCACACCACCAAGGTCCAGAACAACATCGAGGACTCAGCTCACCTCGAATCCAAACTCCACCAATCCCTGGTCAGTGGTCCTTTTAGTACACAAAATCTCCTACCACAAGCTCACCACAATGTCTCTCGGGTCGTGAAAACATCCTAAACTGTTCTGGCAGACACATAAATCACAGAAATGATTACATGCAACTTGCTCCTACTAACATCTACTGCACTACTCTAATGTACAACTTGGTCAGCAACAACCCAAGCTCCACACCACATGCTCAGTATCATCTCTCATTTCTCCAGGAAAGTCTTCCACCAATCCTTAGCATGAGAGAAACTTGCTACTGAGTCATGGCAAAGCCCTTCATAGATCTTGGAGTGTACTTGACAGATCAGCAAAACTAGGCACAGTTTGCCTCCAGGAACTACTTCTCAAACCGATACTCCACCAGATCCAGAGCACAACCTCCATTGTGGCCAACATAAATCTCGTGGATCGGATAGTTCCCTTATGATTCTCCAGCTAACAAGAACCACAACCATAAGGTTGTCTCATTGCAATAGGAACTTATCCCATCCCAAGGCCACAAGAATCATCGCTTCTAGTGAAACAATCATGATGTGTCTTATTTAATTACAGCAAGTGCACGGCGTCCAATTTAGTACGTCGGCAAATACGGGTCGATCCCACAGAGAAAAGTGTTCAAGAACAGAGATTTATTATCAATTATTGAGATGAAAAAATGAGAGAGATGATGATTAAAGACTGAATCTAAAAGAACAAAGAGCAACAGATTAAGTAAAGCTAGGGTTTTAAATTCATTTATCTAGAATTGAGAATCCATGATCATGTTTATTCCCTCCCTCTTTATTTGATCTAAATAACTTGATTCAATAATTCTTATCCACATAAGAATAAACTATATGCTCAAATGTGCACCATAGCATATCAAGATTAGGAGTAGAAACACACAAACCAAATTAAATCGGATGATATATGATAGAATTGAGATTATATACACAACCCTCAATTAAATCTTCCCTAAGCATAGACTAAAAAGATGAAATCAATATTAGTCTATCAAAGTTTATCGATTCTATGAATGATCTATGTAATATACATCAACTCACATATTCATTGCATGAAGTACAAGGAGAAAAAAAAGAAAACACAATCACACATCTCAACTTAAATAAACTTCATCTCTGCTCTAGATCAAGAAGATTAGCCAAGCATGCTAACATAAAGCATTAAAATAAAAGAGGAGAAAGGAGAAAGAGAAGACATAACTAAATAAAAAAAACTTTTTATTGAAGGGAACCTGAGATTACATTGATGATCTTCAGGATCTCCTAAAATACAAGAAAAGAAAGAGAGTCTAAAACCTAGATTCGATCTTGAGATCTACATAGGAGGTCCTTTTATAGACTTACAACGACTTGTTTACGTCGGAGACAAATCCAGATAAATAGAAGCGAATTTTACATTTGATTACAAGATAGTTTCCAACGCAAACCAACCATGCTCAAAGACCAGGTCAGAGCCACTATTTGGGCGCCTAGGAGGCGCCCAAACTGCCTATGAGCGCCTCCCAGGCGCCTGGGTCTTCCGTAACTGTTTCCAACTTAGTCTCCCCTTGATCAATTCTTCTTTCCTATATTTTTGGAATGCAGATAGCTCGAATTTGACCTCTTGACGTATCTTTGAAATTTCCATGCAAATATCTTCCTTTTTGGCACAATTATTCTTTTCCCCCTTATTTTCATAGATTCCTGCAAAATTTGCATAAAAAACCTCGAGTAATATTATTTATACACAAAATAGACAAATATGGGAATAAAATATGCATAAATTATGAGTTAATCAAATCACAACCAATGGTAAGAACCATTCGGGAGTTAAACTTAAACGAGCCTCCAACACAAAGCAACTCCTAACAGTAGAGTTTAAACCAACACGAGCTGCTCCTCCTATCTGGCTAATCCACCCACGGTGCCACTCTTTTAGAGATGCCTCAATGGAATCCTCGAAAATAGTTTACTTGAGCTCAAGGACAACCAATTGGAGGAAACACCTGAGTTCACACTCAACAGCTCGACCAACAGCACCAATCAACGAGATAGGGAGCCAATCCCACATCCACTGCGAAGAACCCAAAACAAACACAGGTGAAAGAATCTCTATAGAACAAACAACACAACGCCATTCGACCCACCAACAAGAAAAAAAGGGAAAACAAACTGGGCACCCTCAATAGGATATCCCAACAACAACCAAATTAGGCATCCCTAATAGGATCTCCCAACAACAAATAAATCGAACATCCCCGATAGGATACCTCAGCAACAAACAAACCGGGTATCCTTAACAGGACACCTCGAAAAGGAACAAACCAGAGAAAAATCTCCATCGCTCGAATGGCACTGTGCCATTCAAACCACAACCAAATAAAATCAAACTGGGCATCTAAACAGGATACCCCAAACATCACACAACAAACAACACACATTTGGGGACCCACCAAATTCACCCAGAAGCAAAAATAGGATGATGGAATTCCAAGCATTCTCCACACCAATACCAAAGCAAACACACAAATAATAAACTATAGACAACAAAGGACAGCAATAAATTCACATCTAGTGTCACGATCTGCCCCAAGTCATGACCCCAATTTCTAGCCACCCATTTATTATTATTATTATTATTACTTGCATCAATTCTAATACTGACTCCAACATTAAACAACATAAATAAAAAATACTATTAACTAAACTAAATTAAACTAAACACTTACCTAGATCCTTGATGTGTGGTCAATTGGCTCTGCTCTAAGTGCATTAGCAACACCTACATCTTATCCTGCACCTGCAAAAAACATCAAATAACCACACGTGAGTGACCACTGAAAGGTCACCCAACACACGCTCCCAAAACATAGCTACTTTGACCTCTCACTTAGAGGCCGCACACAACTACAAAGCAATTCGCATTTGCCCCACAAGCAACAAATCTTTAGAAATCAAGACTTTGAGAACCATTCCTTTTCTTTTCAAATCACACTCATAACTTACAAAACCATTTTCCTTATTTCAACTCATATGCATGATTTTCAAGACTTTTATGCAATATTTGAAATAGTGCTTGCCAAATCAAGCCGCAACCACTAGATTGTGTCACACAAGCACTAAGTCTCTGCTCAGTCAAACAAACAAGTCATATTTGAAAAACTGGCACAATCCCATTTTCTTTGAAAAACACAATGCCACCCATGGGCGTAGCCAACTCATTGCCCCTCTTGGGCTCAAACAACTCAACACCATACACAGGCGCAGGCAAAGTGACGCCAATCAAGGGCGAAAACCACAAAGTCACAACAAGCAAGCACTGGCCACAAGTAGCTATTGGAGACCGAGTTCCTGAACCCACTACACTATCACGGACAGCCGCAACTTGCCCATCTTGGCTCATAGCCTCTAAGTCGTGTTGCACAGTGTCAAGCAACTGATATTGGCCACAAGTAGTCTACCAAAGTACGACTAACGGTGTCTACACTATTACGGTGGACCTCCCGTTGCTGGGGATAGCACTGCCTTAGTCAACGAGCCTCACTATGACCACACAGGTCTCAGTCTCAACTTGCATAGGGAAGCATCTGTCATGACACCCCTGTGTGCCTAGACACTTGAGTACACTTACCTCAGGCCCTGCCAACACCTAACAGTCTCAGTCTCGACACTCGTACTAACCAGGGTGTCACGGCCAGCTACACAGAAGTATCAGACCCCCTGGCTTACTGCCACGTACCTCTGTGTACAGTCAGTACCCTGTGTCTTCGATACCCAGAACAAATGGAGTATTATACCTCCAAGTCTAGTCGGCTCTTGACCCGTGGACCTCGATCTTGGCCTCATAAACGATAATCTAGGAGTCTTATACCTCCAGGATCCAACGAATACTTACTTCAATCTCTTGGTCTTTGACCTCATTCTAGGCAACGTGCTTGATCACCTAAGGATGTCGTTAGACCCTCTCGTCCTAGCAACACGCCCTGTCGGTCTCTCGGCCCCAGCAAATAGAAAGCTCCAAAAAATCATTCAAAACCTTTTTGCAAACTATGTAAGTCTTTTCCAAATTCTTTTGGAAATCATTTTCAACTATTTTTGGTATCATTTCAAAACACCTCAGAAACACCATCGAAAAACTGCCAACTCAAAGCAACACTTTTAAATCTTTTGGAGAAGTCTTTTTTCCAAATCACCCAATGGTTTCTTTAGCAAATCATTTAAACTTTTGCAAAACAACACATTTCTTTTATTTCCAAAAACCCTTTCAAAGTCATTTGAATATATTTTCGGAAATACCATAAAACACCATGCCCAAAGCTACACAAAAATTGGAAACTAGGAGTCATAACTCAAAACGAGCCCTAGCAGCTCATTTACTAGGCCCAAACAATCACACCAATACCAAGACAATAGTCTTGAAGTTCTACTTGGCTCTCAAGACTGGACACTCACACAAAACTCAACCAGAACTCTATGTTCTGGTGCCAAGGTGTAAGACGCCTACCGGCTTGTGTCCCTTAGGAGCATAGCCAAATCCATGCTTGACATCACAAGGATGTGCCACTAAATGATTTTTTCAATGCACCTCAACAAGAACCAACCAACTCTAGACCTAGGGGTTACATCATGATCCTTATTGTCCATTCTAAACCATTAGGGAGAAGATTTATTATTTCTAAGTCATATCGTGTTTTAATCTATCCACACTTCAGAGGTTTTTTGCTAATTTATTTTAGACAATCCCTAAACCATTCTAATGATTATCCTAATTATTATTGTTTCAAATTAATTACCTCTCCAAGATTAATATATATACACTCATATATAAATATATATATATATATATATATATATATATATATATATCAACTCTT
>JAMKQA010012942.1:0-29630 GCA_024699735.1 Posidonia australis
GATTTTAGGTGGATTTTAGCTAGATTAAGTGGTTTATTTGCTTTTTAGTGAATTTTAATGGGTTTTAGTGTTTTATTGGGTCATGTGGGCTAGTGTGAACCTAATTGGGCTTGTGTGAGCTAGGGTTTTGGTGGTCGCGACCAGAGCATCAACTGGGGGAGCCTGCTGCCAAATGAGCTCAAAATTGGGGTAAAAAACTACAAGTCAAATATGCAAATCTAGAAAAATAGAATACTAAACAATAAATTAAATTATGACAACCTACTCTACACCATGACCCAATTACCTTTCGTAAACAATGGCGTGACAAAAGGAAACATGTGGAACATCTAACCTAAGAAATTGATATGTGCAGTTCTTGGACTTTTGGAGTGGAGCTCAATAATCCTGATAATAATGAAAATTGGTAAAATATGTAAGAAATATGATAAACCCACATGAACAACAATTTGGAAGTAACGAAAACATGGCAATCCTTAAAGTGGATTCTAAAAAATGGCAATCCATGAAGGTATCCATTATTATCATGCAGTTTAAAGAGAGAGAAGCATTGTGGTGCACAGATGCTCTTCATTTTGTTATGTTGTAAGGCACAAATGGCAAAAGCATGGGAATGAATATGAAGAAGTTTAACAAAAAAACTTTTGTATGATTTTTCAAGACGAGCATAAGACATTGCTTTTTAGATAGCTTATTTACTATTTTTTCATGTGTCCACATTGCTAATGTATTAGAAAGTAATTAACAATCAATCGATATTTTGATTTACATATAGACACGCCCATAAGAAGTGTTAGTCGATCATTGTCAATTTTGTACATGTAGACACCCTAGTTTTCGCAGTCGCTCAATGATGGGCTTATTCAGAAGAAAGCAATCTAGTCGTGACGAACTAAACCAACTCCTTAAAATCCAATCTATATCACCCGTAAAATTTATTTTGTAATTATTTACATTTTTTAATGAATTTATTCTAGACGACTGTCATTGTTCTGAGGCTCGTTTGTATGGATTTGTGCTTTTGGAATTGTGCCTCGTGGGCCAGCTTCTGATTGCGTGTCCTTGTGCGTGTTGGCACTATGCATTGTGGCACTGTGCTTGTGGGCCTGAGTGTCTATAGACACCTCGATATTATAGTCACTTGGCAGCAGACTCCTCTCAAAGATGCTTTGGTTGCAACCACCACCCTATACCCTAACCCTATCGAAATCCTAAACCTTTAAGCCCATTTAAGCCCACACAACCCCACTCTAACATAATTAAAGCAAAAACCAATAATTAAGAATCAAAACCAAATAAAATTCACCTAAATCCACTTAAAATACTTATTAATTAAGTAAAACCCTAATTTAAACCAAAATTAAACAAAATCCACCTAAATCCACTTAAAATCCTAATTAATCAAGTGAAAACCCTAATTAAGGCCAAAATTAAATAAAATCCACTTAAAATCCCAATTAATCAAGTGAAAACCCTAATTAAAGTCAAAATCAAATAAAACCCATTTAAACCACTTTAATCAATTTAATTAAGTTAAATACCCTAATTTAAACCCAAAACTTTAATTAAAATCCAAAGAAAACCCAATTAAATGAAAAACCCTGATTAAAATCTAAAAACCCTAAATTAAACTCAAAATTCTAATTAAAACACAAAAACCCTAATTAAACTAAAAAACCATTAATTAAAACCCAAAAACCCTATTTTAAACTAAAAACTCTAATTAAAATCCAAAACCCTAAAAAACCCCTAAAATAATAAAAATCCAAATTTGAAGCTAATTAATTAAACCTTGAATCATAAAACCAAAGAATTTAATTAAAACCAAAAAAAACCAGAGTTAAATGAACTTTAAAATCCCAAACCCTAATCACAAAATTCCTAAAAGAAAAACAATAATCCTAAAAAATTTAATCTAAAACTAAGTAATTAAAACCTAAATTAAATTACAAAATCAAAATCATAAACCTAATTAAAAGTCTAAAACCAAAAGTCAAAACCTAAAACAAAACCAAAACCCTAAAACCTAAAACAACAAAAAAAAACCTAAAACAAAAAAAAAAGCCCAAAATCAGGCCTGTTTAACCCAAACCAAACTGAATTAAAAACTTAGGTCATTGAAAAATAAATGAACAGTGCCTTCTTCCCCGCAACCATCTCCCCATCATCCTCCTTCCCCATGTAACATCAACTGCCATCAGCCACATTCTACAACTTCCTCTCCTCTCCTTTCGATAAAAACCCACAACGGAGGAGGAACAGGGGCTTTGGAAAGCCTCGCTGGAAAAAAGGCCTATCGTCGACAGCCCATCACCCACCGTTTTGGAGACCAAACCTTCCCCCCACGAGAGCACACAGAGAACCTTGCAATTCCCCCTTCTCTAGAGCCCTCCCCCCATCCTTTCGTAACCCTAGAATGCTCGAATCCTCCACAGCCATTGTAGCCAGAGCAATCACTAGGGGACGTCGTCGCCGTCAAGAGGATAGCCTAGCCTTCACCTAGGTAATTTTCCTCCTCTT
The DNA here is from genome assembly GCA_024699735.1 of Posidonia australis. Classification (NCBI taxonomy): domain Eukaryota; kingdom Viridiplantae; phylum Streptophyta; class Magnoliopsida; order Alismatales; family Posidoniaceae; genus Posidonia; species Posidonia australis. Next base: position 2,521 of record JAMKQA010012942.1, read on the forward strand.
TTTAGTTTTGCATCATGTCCCTTTAGGTTCGTGAGATTTACCTTAGGCTTTTGGTCGTGTCTTGCCGGGGATGTCTCCCCTTCGCATTGTCTTCACTCTCTCCGGTGGTTGGTTCACCACCATCGGCGAGGCCAATGGCATTCGGAGTTGGGAAGGGGTCCCTAGGGCCTCTCCTCCCTCTTCCTCCTTCTCCTCCTTAAGCCCTATAGCTCAGGAGGGGCTTACCTGGCCTCTAGTGACCAGGACATCGTCGCTAGCACCTTGCCGTCGTTCACCGCTGTCGTCGCTGCTGCACCCCTCCTCGCCAGTAGAAGAAAATCTCGACCCTCCGAGCATCGATGTAATCTCTGATCACTTCCCTGACAATCCTCAGGCTCCCACGAACTCCAGAGAGCCTTCATCTCGTTGCTTGGACTACCACAATGCCCCGACAACCCACCACCACCATCACCATTGATAGGGAGACAGGGAGGACGATCCCCTCGCTCACGAAGCCACCTGATGCCTCTGGATTGTTCCCCGTCTCCCCTTCCCTTCCTCCTCACTCTTCTCTGATCCCCACCCCCTTCTCTCCCCACCCGTCACCTCCATTCTTCCTCCCCTATTTCGTGTGCCAATGAGAGAAGGAGAGAGAAGTGAGAGAGGTAGAGGCACCGTGAGGCTTGACGTTGGTGTGGCGGGTGCTCTAGAGGTCATGGAAGCTCCTGTGGACGTCGTGGTCGTCGGAGTCATTGGAGGATCGACAAAGCACGTTTCTCATGTACGCACCTCTAATCCTTGAATAGAGAGCATGAAATTGGTAGAAATTGATAGGATTTCATGAAATCTAGGTAAATTTACATTCCTAGAATTTATTGTGATTTTATGAGAATTTATGGAGGCATTTATGCGTATTTAATGTGGTGGTTGTGTTTTGGGTCATTTTGACCCTTATGCTTTTGCGAATTTATATCTTGATGCATGGTGAATGGATTTTGGTTTGTTTATTGAGTTTTGGTGTAGACTCGAGGGTTTATATCTTGTGTTTTATGTGAGATTTTTGGTATTGGTTTTGGGGGTTCGATCATCGATCCTAGTTGGGCGATTTTGGACAATAGGGTTTGGATCGTTTTCTATTTTTCGCAGAAATCGACATACCGAAACCATTTCGGTATGCCATTTTTCTGTCAATTTGGTCCTGTAGTTGAAATTCGGTCAACCAATTTTGGACTATCGATCGAATCAATGGATTTCGGTCGACCGAACCATCTTCGGTATACTTATTTTGGCCTGAGTGTTGACCGTTGACTTGATTTAGTCGATCGATCCAAATCGGTCTACCAAACTAGGGATTTTTGGTATACTGAACCTATTTTTCGCCACACCGAATCAGGGCCCAAATGCTTTTATAAATTGTTATTTCCAAGGGTTTTCTTGGATTGGATTGTATTGTCCCTTTGAGATGAGATTGTGGGCTATCAGTGGTGGTCCATTGGGACACTTGATGTGTCGTTTTGTCGAGGTTTTGGAAGTATTTTCAAAGATATAAAATGGTTTTGAAAATGTTTTCAAAAGAGATGGTTGGCCCATTTTGCAAAATGGTTTTCCTAGTTTTCTGTATGTAGGTCGAGATAGTGTGGGACCTTGTCGTCTGGACCAGGGAATGTGACGACATTCTCGGGTTGTCGGGCGTGACTCCCTGGTTGAGGTCGGGGGCCGAGATACTTGAGGTTATGGGACAACAGGTCTTGGAGGTAGGAGACTCCTTGATTGTCATCTTAAGGCTAGGGTTGTAGTTTGTAAGTTGAGCTGTCTTGTGGCATGATGAGGAGGTATGATACTCCTGCTGTCACTGTGAGCACTGAGGCTCGGGTGTTGTCGGGTATGACGATATGACACTTCATCCTAAGCACTGTGTGTGGAGGACGTTATGAGGAGGCGTATGCTGTGATGGCCATGCGGGTAAGACATGTGCCCTATAGCTGGTAGCGTCTTGAAAGACAGGACAACCTTCCCAAGGAGGGGTTGGCTTTGTGAGCATTCTCCAAGTGGGAGAATCGCAGGATGACACAGCTCCTGCACATGGTGGCACATTGTGGCAATGCAGACACCATTGGTGGCTCTTCAGTGGACTGCTTGTAGTCAGAGTTTGGCTGCCTAACGCTGGACTTCCTGACTCACTATGTGTGGTTTTGGCCATTGAGGGCCTTTGCTTGTGGTTTTGGACTGGCAGAGCCCCGATTGTGGCTTTGGCCTGTGTGGGCCAACTTTGTAAGGTTTTAAAGAAAATGGTTTGCGAAATAAATTTAAAATAAAATTAATTATAGTTTTGTTTTCCGTTGTTTTTTGTGGGGTGCGTGCTGGTTGACTTCTGTCACTCATGCGTTTCCTTGTGTTTTTGGGTTGTAGGTGCTGGCATGCAGAAGGTTTAACATAGTTCATATAGTCCGGAGTCTCGTAGCCGCACGCACAGGTTCCTAGTAGTTTGATATTTTCTATTTAGATTTAATTTTCTTGTAATTTAATTTGTTTAAATTGTTACGGGAGATTTGGGACATGACAGATTTGGTATCAGAGTTCCAAGTTCACTAGGTCGCACTAGGTTTGTACTATACCTAGGGTGTTTGGTCTAGAGACTTCATAGGTTTTGCATGCATGGTAGAGTTTGCACCTTGCTTCTTCATAGTTTTCTGGTTGTTGCTTTGTCTGTGGTGCAGGTGTTTTGCCTTTCTTCGGTAGGATGCCTCCTCGTGGTCGTAGGGGCAAGGCCCCTATCAAGGAGACCGAGCCCCGAGAGGACGTAGGCAGATGGATGGCGGTTCGTGCAAAACTAAGGAGTTTGGTACACGGAATATCCCACGCATTCAGTAAGAGTAGTGCCAACGAGCCATTGGGTGACCCTGTGGCTGAACCAGTTCACGAAGCTTTGTCCGTCGTTGTTCAAGGGCAAGGTTGGTGTTGAGGAGAGTGAGGACTAGCTAGAGAAGGTGATGAAAATGTTGATGAGCATGGCGTGTCCAGAGGAGCATTGGGTGCGGCTGGCGACTTATCTATTGGATCGTGAGGCAGATAGGTGGTGGAAGTCTGTATGGTGGTTGATGTTCCCAAACTTTGTCACTGTTAGCATCCAGTGGAAGGATTTCAAGGTGGCCTTCTATGACAAGTATTTTCCCACTCATGTGAAGGAGCAGCTTCCCCGAGATTCCGGAGTTTAGAGCAAGGCATGATGTCGGTGCTCGAGTATGAGACTGAGTTCGCTCAGCTAGAGCATTTTGCTCCTGCCTATGAGTTTGAGGAGGAGCGAGCGTAGGGGTTTCTGGATGGCTTCAACCTAGGGCTACAGGTGAAGGTGATGGGCTGTCGGTGCTAGATTGTAGAGGACATGGTTGGAATGGCGTATCACTTTGAGGTCGAGCATCAGAAGTTTCTAGAGAGTCATCCCAAAGGGAAGGGTAAGTCTTCTTTTACCTCCTAGTTTTCTTTCGCTGGTCCACCAAGTGTCAGTAGTTCAGGTAGCCCTAAGAAGAAGCAAGAGGTGAGGTCTAGTGTTTCCACTGCAGGCTAGTGGAGTTTTGTTGGGAATAATGGATTTGGCCTCAATTAGACAGGGTTTAGTCTCCTGACGAGAACAAGTGCTTCAATTGTGGTCAGGTGGGCCACATCGCTGCATATTGTCTTCATCCTGGATAGCCTTTGGCTTCGGTGGTGCGCTACAATTGCGGGAAGGTGAGACGTGTTCAGTGATCTTGTCTGGAACCGCTGAAGAAGGCAAGAAGCGCATCACAGCAGTCGACTAAGGGACGGGTGTTTACCATTGTAGCTCCAAGTGCTAGGTCTTCGAGAGAAGTAATTGAGGGTAAGGATGATTAGTCGGTTTTGTAACCCTCTGTGATTGTTGTAATCTCTTTGTAAGCTGGACATCTACCTGATTGTATGGATGTGTGGTGCTATTTGTTTGGCGATCAGGTTCTTTTATTGTGGTTGGCTGGATGGCCAAAGTGCTGTTTAACTCAGGGGAGTTCTTTGTCCTTTATCTCCGAGTCTTTTGTGGTGGACTTGGGAGAGAGACTAGCTAGACTGGCCTTTCATCTTAGCGTGGTGACGCCACTTGGGTAGCACAGTTTGGTATGGAATTATTTGCGGTCTGTTGACTTGATGCTGAATGACAGAGAGTTCGACGCTAGCTTGATCGTGATGGACATGCAGGAGTACAATGTGATAATCGACATGGATTGGTTGGCACAGCAGTCTGCTTTGGTCAATTAGACATTGGTTGTCAACTAGAGTTATTTTACTTGAACATGTAAAATTTAAAGAAAACTTGACCTATCATTTAACTAAAGGCTTATCTGAGAATTCTATTGTGTCTTCATCGAGGGGGATGGGACTTAAGCTCATAAAACGTCTCGTGCAATGAAATACTTATTAGGGAAATTTTACTATCATACGAGACATAGCATTGAAATTGTGGAGTACGACTTCAGTCCTATTCCTAAGATGGCAGTGCTTGAGCTACAATAAATATGATGAAAGTAAAGTCTATGTGGTAGGGTAGTATATTGTAGATTATCCTTGGAGATTCACTTATAGTAAGTGTGGTCATGGGGCCATGACTTTAAGGATCAAAGGGTTATCTTCTAAAAGCACTCATGAAAATTGATACAAGCACAAGGCCATAATGTGCTACCCAAAGAATTGAAAGATGTAGTGTGTACTATGTGTGTAGTAGGTTGAAATCTGGTAAAAAGGACCTAGTTCAAGGTGTAATCTACTATGGTTGCTTTCGGATGTAAATCAGCAAGCATTAAGTGAAGGTTTAAGTCCACTAGACACCTTCACCCACTGTGTAGTATTGAAGTGCAAAGAATTTGATTTCTTTCTTTTTATTTGTTTTACATTTTAAAGATAATTTTGAATTGGGGGGATGATGGAATATAACAATTTTAACATTAATTGTCGAATTCCAAATTTCTTTTAATACATTTTAATATATCATTTACTCTATCATTATGTATGATTATGCTGTAACATTTTGAGGGGGGAATTGTGTTGGCCTATAAGTCTTCTCTCCATTATATATTTCCTTATTGTGTTTTAGAAAACAACAAGAGAAAAAACCTCTTTTGCTTCTTCTTCCTTTCTTTTTTATCTCTAGCTACAACACTATAGTATGATTTGAAAATCTCAAAAGCTTGCCCCGTTGGAGATCTCGACGTCGTATCCTTGGTGAGAAACTAGAAAATCCCTGTGCATGAGGGCAGATTTTCTTCTTCAAGTTAAGGGATCCATTCCACATCACCAAAAGTTAAGATCTTTTGTGTTTCTTCTCTTTGTGTTTAATTATTTGTGATTTTTTTCATATCATTCTTTATTTGATCATATTATTGTTGATATTTGCCTAAAAATTCTAACCTAACGTACAATTCAACCCTCTGGCCAGTGCTTTACTTGGGTGCTCCGATTGCAGCAGGGCTATGAAGAGTATTTATTTCAAACCTTTGGTTGAGAAGATTCAGAAGCGCATTGGTGGTTGGACTTCCAAATTTTTGAACATGGCTGGCAAGTTAGTCCCAGTGAAAAGTGTGCTTACGTCCATTCCTTTACATATTTTGTTTGTTTTAAAAATTCCAGGTCATGTGATTGAGGAGTTGGATCGTTTGGTTTGCAATTTCTTGTGGGGATATAAAGATGGTAGGAAGCTTTATCATTGGGTCAAATAGGACTATTGCACAAAACCTTTGAATGAGATGGGATTAGGCATTTGGAAATTTGTTGAGGTGCAACTTCTATTCAAAATCAAAAATTGCTGGAAGTATCTTCTCAAAGAATCATTGTGGAGCATTTTCTGTGCAACAAAATATAGGATTTCTTGCACAGGATGGTATGTTCAAACTCCAACTTTTGCTTCTATTCGTTGGAAGTCACTTATGTTTGTTATGCCATGGGTTATCTCTTAGTCTTGTTGGCTTATTAATAAAGGAGATAGCTCTTTCGGGATGGACAAATGGTATGCTACTGGTATTCTCTTTAATCTTTTGAAGCACCTTCCTCGTATTGATCTTAGTGCCAAGGTTGTAGACGTCTTCTACAACACGGACCTGCTTGTGGAACAAGTTGGGGGTGATGAGGAAAGGGTCTCCAATATGTGGCATTTTTTGATGGCTCTCGAGGTGAATGCCAGCAACTGATGGGCGATTTTCAATTAAGAGTACGTCACATGTTATTAATTCTAATGGACTGAAGGTTAGGAATAAAAAATGGATTTGGTTTACTTTGATACCCCCCAAAATATCCCTGTTGCTGTGGAGGATTAGCTAGAAGGCTATGGCAATCGATGTTAATATTCAGAATAAGTCTGTTCATATTGCCTCCAAATGCAATTGTTGTCTTCTTTCTCAAGTGGAAACTATGGAACATCTTTTCTTAGAGGGGGATTTAGCTATGGACCTTCGAAAATTCTTTGCTTCTGTTCTAAATATGCAGGTGTACGAGGATGTCATATCTACGATTCTAGCTTGGCATAATTATGCAAGACAAGGCTCCTTCAAACACACTCCTATTGGTATTTTGTTGGGATTTATTTGTTGGCATATTTGGAAGGAACATTGCAATAGGACGATTTCTGGTACCTACAAGGGTTGGAGACAAATTTCGGTTGTCATCATTGCTGATTGTAATTTTATGATGGAGGAAATGAAATTCATGTGGTTGGGAGGGCATACCAAGGATCTATAACAGGTTGGGTTTCAGCTTCCTACCTTGTTGGAGGATCGGTACATTATTGTTGGATGGCTTCCTCTGACATATGGTCTCAAGGCAAATGTGGATGGCTCTTCTACTACATATGGTGCAGGAGCAAGTGGCACTGTAAGGGATTCCAGTGGCTGTGTAATATTGGGTTTTTCATTTTTTTTATGGAGGTATTACCAGTAATGAATCTGAGATGAGGGCCATATATGATTTTCTGACTTTTTGTGAAGAGCATGGAATTCTTGTTACAAACATTGAATCAAATTTGCTTCAGGTCGTATGTATGCTGCAGAAGAATATTGTGGTCAACAGGAAGTGTTATAACTGGTGGAGTAAGAACTTAAAAAAATTTCCTTCAATATTTCTCATTGCTACCATGAGGGAAAAGGAGTAGCTTATTTCTTAGCGAAGGAGGGTAGCAGATCTAGAAGGAATGTTGTTTATCTAGAAGGAATCTTGATCAATGAGGGGTACCTAGTTTGCGAACTAGGAAGAGTACATGTTAGTCTTTTTCTCCTCTTTTTTTCTCAAGGGCATGGATTTTAGAAAGGATGTTTGTCAAACTAACAGGATTGGTGATTAATGGGTCCATATTCCTCTTTCTAAGGTGTATCATTATTTTGTACTCTTGCTTTTTAAATAAATAAATTTGTTATTTCCCAATAAAAAATTCAACCTATGTCCATAAGTGTCTATGTGCATTCATTAAAGGTGAGAATCCCCAAACAATAATAATTCCGTTGCTAACAACATTTAGCAGCATATTCTCTTGTATTTGTTTTAGAGGAGTTGCTTGACAACAGAGGGTAATGGAATTTTTGTTGGAAATTATAAATTTTATAAGGAATATATTTTGTTGCCAAAATTTTATTACCTTTAATTAATTTTCTTGTAGTGACAATTAGCCTGTAAAAGAGCTCAAGACCCCAGACTTGAATCAGAAATGTGGGATTTTAGGAGGACTTTAGGGAAACCACATCACCAATACACTAAACTACTCAAAAGAAAAATTTCTTCTAACTTCCAAACATCATTATTTTCTTCGAAAACATTCTTGATTTTACTTTCAAGGTTGTGAGCTATGGCAGAGTTAACACACTCAAGCTGATGACGGGCTTGAGTCTCTTGAATATTTCGGTGTGAGTCACTAGTTGTGGTAGAGCTGATACTTCTACCTTACTCAAATTGGTGATGGATTTGAGTACTCAAAATTTAAATAAAATGTTTTTTTGATTTCATGCAATTTTTGAGGTTTTTTGGAACATTATAAGGAATCTCTGTTGATTAACATCAAAGACAAGGGTAAAATGCAAAAAAACTAGATGTCACCATGTTGACAGGTGACTGGTCTCGTCACCACTAAGAGTGGCGACGAGATGTCTAGACACCAAACAAATGGGCGATTGAAATTCTGACATTCCCTCTCTAGATAATATGCCATCCTAGGCTTTAATGTTATATGTGGGATATTTATAAATATTATCATGATTTTCCCATAATTATTAGTAATCCTATGATTTTCCTACCACTTAAATATATGACATATATATATCATATATCATATATGTATATATATCATATTTGGTGTATCACATATATCATATAAAATAGCAATTAATTCAGGAAAATTCTAGAAAATCCTAAAAAATTGGAAGACATGAGGTTTAGAATTTATATCTTTATTTTTATCAAAAACAAGATTTTATGTTAGTTATCACAATTTTGAATGTTATAACTACATTTAATTCAAGTTGATGTTTAAAAATAAAGATATAATCTAAAATATTCAAGTAGTTACAAATTAAGACTGGGTCAAAAATATCCATGAAATTAGTTGCCTTTTTAGAAGATATTGTTTCTAAAGCATTGTTTGAACTTAAAATATCTTATAAATATATCTTTTCATTATGAAAAATCTTAAATTTGTGATAGGATGTTTTGATATCTTAATATCTGATTTTGAAAATTGAATTTGGATTTAAATTTAATATCTAGATAAAATATTTGATTTTTATCTTAGATATTTTATTAATATCAAGATATTATCTCTTTATCCTCCTACAAGATAGGACATTAGAAAGCATTCTATTAGTAGACCCCTAGGCCTTGAGCACTAGGGGAGGCTTTCCAAAAATATGAGAGAGGTTGCCTAGAGAGAGAGAAACCACGTGAAGCCCTGCCAAAATCCTATGAGAAACCTAAATCCATAGAGATCCTTCCAATCCAAAGCCAAAACGCACCTTCAGAGCTCCATCAGACCTCCACTTCCTTATCCACTCCACAACGTACAAGGGTGAAGGGAGTATCTTCCAACTAATTCATTTTTTTTCTTTTTACATATTATCATTGCATTTATAAAAATAGTTCATGGCATATGCGTGCGGGGAGCCACCTATCGATTAGTGTTAGATTTGTTCAATCGTCATGTTTACTTTCTAATTCTTATTTTGTTTACTACACTTAGTCTAATCTATATTTGTTTTTCTTGTTTGTTTTGAAGGGAAGGATCATACGTAGCACGAGAAGGTCGCTAAACGACATCCTGCCATTGATCTAGTCAATCAAGAACCCACATCCATTACAACCACCCATCTCCAGCAAAGTGTCTTGTCCATCGATCAATCCAAAATCGACAAGTGGCGATCACATCACACCCTAAATCCACATCAACACATATTATGTGTAAATACATTAAAATAGAAAAAAACAGAGTATGCTCGAGTTATATCTTGTAGAAAAACATAGGAGTTGCATTAGGTAATGTGATGTGACTAAATATTCATATCAAGTACCACTCAATCACTCATGAGTGTAATCGTTAATAAGTATATTATGTTATGAAGTATTATAAGACAAACGATTCTAGATCATTTGTGATCTTATTGATTGAACTAGAAGTCTAGACAATTTAGTAACATTATCAATGCATCAAAAAATGAGATTAATTATGATTGGCAAAAACTATTCTAAGCTTGTCATATGTAGTCTAACTGTAATTCATAGCAAAGCACATTCAGACATGGTGGGAAAGGTGTCCCATCTTAAATTGTAAAATTTTCTTTATTAAAATAATTTGAGAAAGTATAAGATGCAATATGCAAAATGCAAAGATATGATTGTTAGTAGATTTTCAATTTTAACTTCTATCTATAGAAAATAACAAAACTCGACACCTACAAAGCTAAATAGAATGTAAAGTAATGGACATGTAATAAAGAAAATTACGAGAAAATTTTGGAAAAGTTTGAATGCATTATATATTATAGGGACCATATTTTTACATGCACACAAATTATGATCACTGCGAGCTATTTAATTCATGAATTATTTCTACATTTTTAGAGACAAGAAAGGAAAAAAGTCCAACTCTCCTGAATCAATCTAAACTAATATCATTGTAAGTAGAATCCAAATTCTTAATATTGTCATTTGCAATTACTAGTAGTAGATCATCTTCCTCCACTACTTCGTTCAAGTGTATCATGATTATTGATATTGTTATGGTATTCCTTTAAGTCTATACTCTTAATATGCTTAAAAAAAGATATGTTATTTACTATAATGATCCAGATTGTAGGCAGCAATTTAGGCTAGAAATTTAATTTGAAATTTTAGATTGTTGAATGCCAGAAAGGAGGTGTTTAATGTTAAACATTGAATTCTAGGCATTCTACACTAGAAATAATGTGTTCTGGCTTTTTGCTGTGTTGAATGCTTAGCATAAGGGTGTTTAATGTTAAACGCTGGATATGCAATGTTCAACACTTGCATGGAATTTTCTATCCTTAGATGCTGAACGCTTGCATTCATGCGTTTAATGTTGAACAAAAGTTAGGCAGGTGTACAATGCCCTGAGTTCATGTAGGAAAGTCAGCTACCTATGTATAGGTGCATGGGGGGCATGTCTTGGGATGTCACTCCCTTTCCTCTTCCTTATCTTCTCAAGGAAGCTAGGGGGAAATTCTAGGGGGGGTCTTGGGTGCCCTTAGAGAGAGAAAGAAGGAGAGAAAGAGAGAAAGGAAGGAAAGAGATGGGTTCCTTGGTGTATGAGGAGGTTGTGGTGTGCATGGCTAAGCTCTAGCAATCTCCAGCCATCATTGAGCATCAACTAAGGAAGGATGATCAGAAGAAGGGAAGAAGCATTGGATCATGTGGGAAGCACCTTGGATGAGTTGGGTTCTCAAACAAAGGACACACCCCTTTTTGGATTAAATATTGTCTTGTGGTTAAGTTTTTGGCATGTTTTTGTGCGCTTGATTGCATTCTATCTATGGTTGTTGATTGCATTGCATTTGGGAGGGAATCCAATGTCTCAGCAAAAGTTTTTAAGTACAGGGGTGTTTTTAGTGCATTTAACTCCTATTCTAGGGCATTCAATGTTGGACACCCAGAAAGTGGCGTTCAACACTACTGCCCTGCATCTTGTTTGTTTTGAGTGATTTAATTTATTATTGGTAGTGACTATGAATGCATGTTGTAGTTTTATGTGTCTTAAGGTTACTGGTAATCTCCTAGTGGTTCTAGAAATAGAATGCATGCTAGGATTAATGGTTTTAGTGCACTATGCATGGTCAAGGTGTTAATTGCTGGGATTCCAGCATGCCAGCATTTAACGTTGAACGCTGAAGTTAGGATGTCTAACACTCTTGGTTGTCATCCATGCTTAATTAAGTAAAGTATTTAATTAATAGAGAATACTAGTTGATAAAAAATGTTGTTATGATGATGATTAGTTAGATAATAATCCCGTAATAAAATAACTAGATATTGGAATAGATTTAGGATGATTTAATGAAGGATTCCTGTGTTCAACGTTGAATGCGTACTTCTTGGTGTTCAACATTTGGAAGTGGATCTAGTGGCTTTTCCTTGATAATTAATGGACATAATGACATAAGAAATTTTAAGGTGATCCTATATAACCTTCTTGATGAAATTAAAGGTTTAGAGATGAACTAGGAGGTACTCTTTTGATTAGGAGCATAAGTGGCTTGTGTGGCCTAAATTTTAAATTCAAAGGCACAGTTGGGGTCGTTGAATGCTGAAATGGCTACAGTCAACATTGAATGCTGGCCATCCTACGTTCAACATTGAACGCTGGCCATCCTGGTCTGTTTCAGAACTTAACAATTCTGGAATGGTTTGGATTGGTGTTTGGGCTTTAAGCATAAATGGAACTTGAAGGTGATGTTCTATCTTTGTGTGGTTTCTTCTAGGTAAGTTTAAGCCTAGAAGGTGTGTTTTCCCTTAGCTTTTGTTCTAGGTATAGTTTGGTCTATGATTTGAGTCGGTCTTGGGCATGTGGTTTCAAAAGCGGTTTTCAAAGGTTTTTTGATAAAAATGTGAAATGTTTTAGGATAACAGTTTTCCAAATGATTTAGAATGGAGGTCCTGAGACTTGTGGTTTTCATGGGTATTTTTAGTGTTTACGTGATTACCTACAATGCTTTGATAATGCTTTTCAAAATAGTTTTCAAGGGAGTTTTGGAAAAGAAATGCATCATTTACAATGGTTTTGGAAAATTTTTCCAGTGTTTTCTATTTGTGGTGAGACCAAGAGGCTGAGGTAAGTGTCCATCAAATCATAGAGGTATGATACTCCTAGATTTTCATTCACAAGGCCAAGGCTAAGGTCTGCTGGTCAAGGTAACTAGGTGGACTTGGAGGTATGGCACTCTTCTTGTTCTAGGTGCCAAAGACCTAGGGTATTGACTGTCCATAATGGTATCATGACAACGGACCTAGGGAATATGAAACCTCTGTGTAGTTGGACGTGATATCCTAGCCAGTATGGGTACCGAGACTGGTTGGAACCACATAGTTGATAGACGGTACCGACAAGGGGTAGTGAGACCTCTGAGTGGTTGAATATGCATCAAAGATCATGGTTGTTGAGTTACTGTGACAGTGGTATGATAGAGCTATGGGGTAAAAGAGACCTAGGTTTTCCCTTAGTACCGGTGCTGGAAAGCTCTGGGATAGGAGACCTTAGGTTCCCGGACACCAAGTGGCGTTATGAGGACGCACCCTATGTATGTGTGCTATATGTGATATAGTGAGGCTTGTAAGCTAGGGCGTTTGGACTCCTACACGTGATAGTTCACTGCCGCAGTGTAGTTGAGAGGAGTAGGAGTCTCCAGTAGCTGCTTGTGGCCAATGTCGCTTCCTTAACGTCGGGTAGCACAACACATTATTGAGGGTCCTACCTAGGAGGTAAGGACACTAGGGCAGGCAAGCTATGGCTATCTGTGGTAGTGCAATGGGTTTGGGGTTCTTGTCCCTTATGAATGCTTGTGGCTAGTGCTTGTCGTCTTGTTGTGCCATGAGAGGTGTCGTGGTTTACATGCGATACAGATATGTACTTGTTTATGAGATATGAGATTTTGGAGTTGAGGCTCCATGTTTGATATGGTTTTATGTGGTTTTAGGAGTTGAGGCTCTGTAGTGTCTTTTGTTTGTTGTTGTGGTAGGTGTACTGGGTACTAGTAAGAGTGTTTAGACACCATTGATTACCTGATTTGCATAGAGTGTGTAGGGGGTCAGGTTGCATGGATAAATGTTTTGAAAGGCATGCATTTGGTTTTGAAAAAGAAAAGGTTTTCAAAGGCATGATTTCAAAGGAATTTGTTCTTTATAGGGCACAGTGTGATGCTTCGTGGTGGTGTTGCGGCATCCTAGAGAGATGCCAGAGTAGTGTACGTTTTAGTGAAGTGCGTGCTGCGTGATCCTTCAGTGGTCACTCATGTGTGTTTGCTTGGTGTCTTTCATAGGTGTAGGGTAGGAGTAGGAGCTTGCTAGTGTATGTGGAGTTGGAGTCAGTCAACCACATATCAAGGGATCTTAGTGAGTGTTTAGTAGTTTAATTTTATTTCAGTAAATAGTGTTTTATTTATATTGCCTTTAATTGGATTTAGCTTTAGCCATTGTAATTGAAAAAGAAAGTAGCTAGTTTGAGAGGTAACAATTGGGGTGGGTCGTTACATTTTCTATTTGTCTACTTGAACAATAACAAAAAATTATCTTTTTTCTTGATTTTCATATCAGTCAATAGGATTTTGAGAATGATGTATCTAAGAGAATCTGAAAGGAATAACTAATATTATTTTTTCATTTTCATGGTAATTTTAAGTTTTTATCATCAGCATATTTTATATAATTGTGTTACGTGCATATAAAAACTTTTTATAAATCTGTAATTTCTTTCACATTATAAGGGTATTGTTGGAAAACGTTTTGACATAAATGATGTGATTTCATGATATGTTGTAATAACTATATATGTATGTAAATTTATTTTATTATCGCTTATTTTATATAAAGAATCATAAGATTTAATTGTTTATACTATAAGTACAAAACCATATGAAACTTTTGTATATATATAAATCTTGTAGTATGCTTTCAGTACCATATTGTTGCATGTATTCGTTGCACATCCTATAGTACATGTGCATACTCTTGTACGTCTACCTGATTGTTTAAGCCTCTCTTTCAATGTAAAATAACAAATGTAGGAATATGTAGAAAATAGTATTAATATTCTGATAGTATTACTATTTAGTTTAGAAATGATTTTCTTTTAAGGGTAAATAAAAGTGTAAAGACACTACTACAAAAATAGAAAATCGTAAGGACAGATGTCCTCTCTAAAGGCCTCACTACTAAGAAAATAGGAAATCATAAGAAAATATGTCCTTACAAAGTCATAACAGTAGCCTTTCTAAGTCCTCGCTAATTACTTTGTAAGGACATTGCAAGGACAAAAAGTCCTCGCAAAATGCTTACATGTTAAAAAACAATAGTGAGCAAATTTCTTCATCAAATCCTCGCAAAAAAATTACAAGGACTTAACGACGACAAAAAGTCCTCACAATGTCCTCGTTATTACTCGTAATCTCCATGCAATGTACATGTCATGTCCTAGCAGAAATTAAATTTTTTTTTTTTAAAAATAAAAATTTGTAAGGACTTTATGAGGATAATGTCCTCGCGTAGTCCTTGCAAGCTATAAAAAAATTTAAAAAATAAATAAAATTTATTTTTATATTCAATGCTATCATTCGCAAATAAAAAGAACTCCAACTACATGATTCTCAACCTATCAAAATTTTTGAAAATATGAGAATCACATACATTGTATCCAAAACACAGTATATCTTGGTTAGCTCGCATCACAAAGGAAAATCGTTTAAAACATAAAAAGGAAAGAATAGGATCACACACATTGGAAAAAGATATGCAAGAGACTATTTTACATTGAAATAGATACTACGGTTTATTACAAAAAACAGAAAGTAAGACATCACAACAACCCTTTTTTACCTACTCACCTACATGACAAAATGTTTAAGTGCATCACACCAATGAGATTGAGATTAAGTTTTATACAAAGTAAAACCACACGCCTCTTTTTGCTCAAATCGCATAGTTCCTAGAACTCCTTCCCCAACTTATCTTGCAAAGGGGTGTGCTCAAGCTCTTTTTTTTCTTCTTCTTCATCAATCTCTCCTACAAAGTATCTATGCCAATTACAAAAATGAGACTGGTCTAGCATTATTATTAAAATAAAAAGACTAATATATATATAATCTAATTTATAGGAATTTCATTGAAAAATGCAGAGAGACATTGATTGAAATTGATGTTTGTAGACTATCATTAACCCTCATCATTATACATATGAATAACCCAAAAAAAAGTATATGATAAATTTCTATTAGATGTAGTAAACCCACTTGAAGCATTCTCTTGCAACCTTGCTTGAAATGTGTTGTTCACTTGCAATCCATCATCATCATCAAAATCAAGGCAACCCACAACATCAATTGTGCTAGCACTAGAGTTACTACGAAGCTGCAATATTTCCATTTCCAACTCTTGAATCTTAGATATGTAACCCTTCAGTAAATCAAAATCCTAAAGGATCATAAATGAACAAAGAATTAAAAATCGATGAGGGAGGTCAAAATTTCATATATAAAGATTTCACATGCCAAATTTATATGGAAATGTTGGAGCAAACCTGTGTCTTTTCAAAATTAACAATCGCATCCCAAGGCTTCCTTAAAAATGCAATGCATTGGTCTATTTCAAGTGTTGGATGTACGAAATGCTTTAAAATGGACCCTTTACATCTATATAAATGACAACAATGCCTTATGATAAATTGTTAAATAGTTTGTTCCATGCTATCATCATCAAGACCATACAGATATTGCCAAAATAACCTTTAAACTGTAGCTTGCATAAAGTTAGGATTGTAAGAATAGCTTAGGCTGCAATTGAGAAAAAGACCTGGCAATATATTTCATTGTATCTTTCTCAAATGTCTCGTATGTTTGGGCCTCAAGATTGTCCATGAGAGGCTACATATAAATCAGAAGATAAGTTGATATAGACACAAAATATAGATCTTATAGTGAACATACTGTTCAGAAATACAGATTTTAAATATGATTATTTAATATAAAAATTATATAATTAGATGATAGTTGAAATACGGAAGAACTATACCTACAATGGGGATTGTAGATAATCTCTATAACGAATCTAACACGGACATGAGGCATATGCAAAAGTCAAACCGAAAAATAAATAGATACAAAATTACAAATAGCAGTGGCTTATAGTATACCACAAAACGTTCTTGCTCAAGGAGTGGATCCATTCGCTTATATAGTAAGGCACTGTACATTAGATAAGACCTAAGTGGATGCTCGAGAATGCGTAAGCAGCAAAAGTTTTCCCCATTATTAATTAGTGTATCTTCAATGATGCCTACAACAATCGTGCCTAACAACAAAAATAGAATGAGGGTCTTAAGAAACCAGAATATTTTAGGCAAAATAAAATCTCTAAAGAAAACAAATTTAAGAAAGAAAACTGTCTACAATTTTTCTCATAACTAGATTAAATAAAAAGCCAAGATGCTTCAAGATATACCTTCATTGTGATCACCATTAATACCAACATTTCTCTGGCTTTCAAAGCCTTTGAGAGAATCATTATTTAATCTCTTTCCAAAAAGTATCAACTAAAATGAACAACAAAAATAATTTACTTCACAATCCCCCACAAAAAATA
The DNA here is from genome assembly GCA_024699735.1 of Posidonia australis. NCBI lineage: Eukaryota > Viridiplantae > Streptophyta > Magnoliopsida > Alismatales > Posidoniaceae > Posidonia > Posidonia australis. The sequence continues at coordinate 19,333 of JAMKQA010012942.1, forward strand.
GAGGTGTAACTACTTTGATCTTAAATGAGAGAATAAGATAAAATTCATTATTAATGAATAAGCATAAAGATTATGTAACACTGGTAAAATTTATTTTGTAATTATTTACATTTTTAATGAATTTATTCCTAGACGGGTGTTACTATTTCGAGGCCCGTTGTGTGGTTTTGTATTTTCGGGCTTGAGCCTCGTGGACCGGCTTCTATTGCGTGTCCCTGTGCGTGGTTTGGCACTGTGCATTGTGGCACTGTGCGTGTGGGGCCTGGGTGTGTGTACGTGTGGGGCCCTCGTTTGTGGGCCGGTTGGTGGGAGCGAGTTGGTGGTGTGAGTTGGTGAGCTCGTGTGGCTTGTGGTAGGTAGGATGCACGGTTGAGCATGCGCTCAACTACCACCTTGCATGGCTTTATAAGCCCGTGCACGCGGCCAACTTGCTCAGCCTTCCTCTCCTCCTCTCCTTCTTTGTGCGTCTTCTCATCCCAAGCACACCACTTGTCTTCTTCTTCCTCTTCTTCCACTCGTTCTCTCCCTCCACCCATCTCACTCCACCTCCTTCCCGTCTCTCTCTTTCTCTCTTTCACTCTCCCTCCCCTGTCCCTCCTCCCCAGCGTTCCCCCTCCCCTGCGCAGTGTGCTGAAGGGACGACGGAGGCGTGCGGTGGCTCGTGGCGGTGTGTGGAACTCGGGTGGTGTGCCCCTATGGTCGTGTGTGCCCCGGCGAGGGTCGTGGTCGCTTGAGTCGGCTGGAGGATCGCCGATGTGCATTTCTTAGGTACGCATCTCCAACCCCTATAATAGAGAGCATGAAAATTGTAGAAATTAATAGGATTGCATGAAATCTTGGTAAATTTACTTTACTAGAATTTATTGTGAATTTATGAGAATTTATGGTGGAATTATGGGCATTTATGCCAGCATTTGCATTTTAGGTTGTTTTGACCCTTATGTTTTTGCGATTTTATAGCTAGATGCATGGTGAATGGATTTTGGAGTAGACTCGAGGGTCTGCATCTTATGTTTTTTGTGAGATTTTTGGTAGTTGTTTGGGGGATCCGATCGGAGCTCCCACTTTGGGTAATTTTGAACAGTAGGGTTTGGACCATTTTCTATTTTTCGCAGAAATTGGCATACCGAACCATTTTGGTATGCCATTTTTTTGTCAGATTAGGTCCTTTGGTCAAAATTTGGTTGTCTGATTTTGGACGGTCGCCCAAATAAGGAGATTTCAGTCGACCGAACCATTTTCGGTATACCAATTTTGGCTTGAGTGTTGACTGTTGACCTGATTCGATCGATCGACCCAAATCGGTCTATCGAACCAGGGGCTTTTATCATACCGAACCTTTTTTCGGCATGCCAAATTTGGGCCCAAATGCTTTTGTAAAATGTGATTTTCGAGGAATTTCCGGATTGGTTTGTTTTGTCCCATTTAGATGAGATTGTGTGCTGTCAGTGGTGGTCCCTCTGGACACCTGATGCGCCGTTTTGTCGAGGTTTTGGAAGAATTTTCATAGATATGAAAATGGTTTGAAAATGATTTCGAAGAGATGAGTTAGTAGATTTGGAAAATGGTTTTCCTAGTTTTCTGTGTGTGGGTTGCGACAGTGTGGGACTGTGCCGTTGAGACTAGGGAATGTTTCGACATTCTCGGGTGGTCAGGCGTGACTCCCTGGTTGAGGTTGGGGGCCAAGATAGTGTCGGGTCCAAGAGGTATGAGACTCCTTGTCTGTCGTCTTGAGGCTAGGGTTGTGGTCCGCGGGTTGAGGTGTCTTGTGGCATGACGAGGAGGTATGGTAATCCTACTGTTGTTGTGAGCATTGAGGCTCGGGTGTGGTTGGGTGTGGAGGTATGACACTCCCTCCTGAGAACCGTTTGTGGAGGACGCTGTGAGGAGGCGTACCTGGTGGTGGCCAGTGAGGGTGGGACACGTGTCTTGTAGCTGGTAGCGTCTTGAGAGACAGGACAACCTTCCCAAGTAGTAGTTTTATATCCTCTGTTTGGCTTTGATTTTCCCATAGTTTAAATTGTTTTAAATTATCGTGGAAAATGTGGGATGGGTGTTCACCATTGCAACTCCTGGCACTAGGTATTCAGAAAATGTAGTTGAGGATAAGAATGATTAGTTGGTTCTGTAACCCTCTGAAATTTGTTGTAATCTCCTTGTAATCTGGACATCTGCTTGATTGTATGGATGTGTGGTGTTGTTTTGTTTGGCCATCAGGTTCTTTCATTGTGGCTAGTCGGATGGCCAAAGTATTGTTTGACTTAGGGAGTTCTTTCTCCTTTATCTCTGAGTCTTTTGCCATAGATTTGGGCGAGAGACCAGCTAGACTGGCCTTTGATCTCAGCATGGTGACGTCGCTTGGGGAGTATAGTTTGGCATTGAAGTATCTATGGTCTGTTGACTTGACATTGAATGGTAGAGAGTTCGACACCAGCTTGATCATGATGGACATGCAGGAGTACGATGTGATACTCGACATGGATTGGTTGATGCAGTAGTCCACTTTGATCGACTATGCTTGTAGAAGAGTTTATTTTGGGTCTCTTGAGGATGGGTCTTTCTTTGTGCAAGGTGGGTGTTAGGGTGAGCCTAAGATTGTCATTTCGGCTATGAAGGCTTATAAGTCTTTGGTCAGGGGTTGCGTGGGGTATCTAGACAGTATAGTTGCCTCCACTTCTCCTAAGTGGTGTGTTCACAACATTTATGTGGTGTGTGAATATCTCAACGTCTTCCTTGACGATTTGGCTGGTATGCCACTCAAAGGAAAGTAGAGTTCTCGATCGATTTGGTCCCCATTTATGGTGTTGTGTCGAAGCCTCCTTAACCCATGGCACTAGTGGAGTTGCGAGAGCGTAAGACTCAGTTGCAGGAGTTGCTGGACAAGGGTTTGTCAGGCTGAGTGTGTCTCCGTGGAGAGCGCCTATCTTGTTCGTCTGCAAGAAGAATGGTTCGCTCTGACTGTGTATAGATTATCGGATGCTGAACCAGATCACGGTGAAGAACAAGTATCCCTTGACCCACATTGATGACCTGTTTGACCAATTGCAGTTTGCATCCATGTTCTCAAAGATTGATCTGTGGTCAAGGTATCACCAGTTGAGGATGCGAGACTCAGACATTCAAAAGACTGCTTTCCGGACCCGGTACAAGCATTTATGGATGGTCATGCCTTTCTGCTTGACCAATGCACCGACTGTGTTTATGGATCTGATGAACAGGATTTTCAGCCCTTTTCTGGACCAGTTCGTTGTGGTTTTTATTGATGACGTGCTAGTCTACTCCTCGGATGCTGAGACTCACACCTTGCACCTGAGGGTAGTTTTGAATACTCTGAGGCATCATCAACTGTACGCCAAATTCTCCAAGTGTGAGTTCCGACTGAGTGAAGTCATGTTCCTTGGCCATTTGATTTCTAGAGAAGGCATTAGAGTGGATCCTACCAAGGTCGAGGTGGTGAGCAGTTGGGAGCAATCCAGGACTGTGACGGACATCAGGATTTTCTTGGTCTTGTGGGCTATTATCGATGGTTTATCGGGGATTTCTCCTCCATAACCGTGCCTTTGACAGAGTTGACCAGGAAGGGAGTTCCATTATGCTAGGACTAGAATTGTGAGGCGAGTTTCCAAGAGCTAAAGTCTTGATTGGTTTCTGCCCCTGTGTTGGCTCTACCTTCTAGAAGTGGTCGCTTCACTATGTATAGTGATGCCAGTGGTGTTGGGTTAGGGTGTGATTTGATGCAGCATGGCAATGTTATCATATATGTTTCACACCAGCTGAAGGATCATGAGAAGAACTACCCGATGCACGATTTGGAGATGGTTGCCGTAGTGTTCGCTCTCAAGCTCTGGCGACATTATCTCTATGGAGAGCAGTTTGAGGTCTTCACCAATTATCAGAGCTTGAAGTATGTCTTCACGCAGAGGGACTTCAACTTGAGGCAGCACCACTAGGTGGAATATCTAAAGGACTATGATTTCAGCCAGTCCTACCATCTCGACATGGCCAACGTGGTCACCGATGCCCTAAGTCGGCGTACGCACGTGATGACGAGCCTGATGGCAAGGAGTGGATCATGTTGGAGGATCTGGTGAGCTGCAGGCTGAAGCGGCAAGCTTAGGGAACGATTGGTGCCTAGGTGGCCAACTTGTTTGTCCGCCCCAAGCTTTTAGAGTCTATTGTCGCTTGTCAGCAACTGGGTCATTTGTTTAGGCTGTGCTTGAGAAGCTGGCGGCTGGTGGAGAGCCTCATTTCTCTGTTGGGGCATATGGAGAGCTGAGGTATGATATGCGTTTGTATGTGACCCAGCGTGAGGAGGCTAGGCAAAGGTTATTGGATGAAGTGCATCGGTCTAGGTACACTATTCACCCTGGGAGTACGAAGATTACCAAGACTTTAAGCGGAACTTTTGGTGGCCTGGCATGAAGAGAGATGTTGCTAACCATGTAGCAAGGTGTACTACCTGCCAGCTGGTCAAGGCAGAGCATTAGAGACCTAGAGGGACCTTGCAGTTGTTGGATATTCTTGAGTGGAAATGGGAGTACATCTCAATGGACTTCATGACTGGTTTGCCACGGACTCAGAGGAAGAATGACTATGTGGTTGATCATGGATCTGCTAACAATGTCTGCTCACTTCCTGGCCATTTGGGTGAAGCTTCTGATGCACTACTTGGTGGAGTTGTATGTCTCCGAGGTGGTTAGGCTGCATGAGGTTCTGGTGTCCATTGTATCAGACAAAGACACGAGGTTCACTTGAAGGTTCTGGAGAACTCTGCAGGAGGCCTTTGGCACTATGCCCAACTATAGCACAACATTTCATCAGCAGAAGGATGGTCAGATAGAGAGGACTACCTAGACGCTGGAGGATATGCTCAGAACATGTGTCTTAGACTTTCAAGGGAGTTGGGAGGACCATTTACTGTTGATTGAGTTTGCCTACAACAATAGTTATCACTCGAGCATTGGGATGGTACCATACAAAGCTTTGTATGGTAGGCCATGCAGATTATTGGTTTGTTGGAGCGAGGTGTGCGAGCGTCAGTTGATTGGTCCTAAGCTTGAGTAGTTGTATGTGGACAAGGTAGATTTTATTCGTAACAGGCTTTTGGCTGCATAGAATCGGCAGAAGAGTTATACCGACAAAAGGCGGAGACCACTCGAGTTTCTGGTGGGAGACTATGTGTTTCTGAATGTGTCGCTAACCAATGTTGTCATGCGGTTCAGGAAGCGTGGCAAGTTGAGTCCTCGCTATATTGGCCCATACCAGATTACCTAGAGGATCGGTGAGGGTGCTTATCGGTTGGATTTGCCACCAGAGATGTTTTCCGTGCATGATGTGTTTTACGTCTCCATGTTGAGGAAGTGCTTGGCTGACACATCTGATGTGATTCTAGTTCAATCAGAAGGGCTCTAGGAAGATCAAGATTTGTCCTTTGTGGAGGATGTTGTCGAAATTGTTGACCACAAGGAGCAGTTCTTGAGAATTAAGGTGATTCCGCTAGTTTTGGTGCGGTGGCGGCATCATGGAGCCGAGGAGGCCACGTTGGAACGTGAGGAAGCCATCCTAGCCCAGTACCCGTATCTTGTCACCTAGTGATTTCGGAGGTGAAATATTCTTTTATGGGGGTTAAGATGTAACACCCATAAAGTTCATTTTGTAATTATTTACATTTTTAATGAATTTATTATTAGACAGGTGTTACTGTTCCGAGTCCCGTTGTGTGGTTTTGTATTTTTGGGCTTGAGCCTCGTGGGCCTGCTTCTATTGTGTGTCCCTGTGTGGGGTTTGGCACTGTGCATTGTGGCACTATACATGTGGGTCCTGGGTGTGTGTCCATCAGGGTCCCTCGTTCGTGGGTCAGTTGGTGGGAGCGAGTTGGTGGTGTGAGTTGGTGAGCTTGTGTGGATTATGGTAGGTAGGATGCGTGGTTGAGCATGCACTCATCTACCACCGTGCATGGCTTTATAAGCCCATGCGCACGACCGACCAACTCAACCTTCCTATCCTCTCCTTCTCCATGCGTTTCCCCATCCCGAGCACACCACTTCTCTTCTTCTTCCTCTTCTTCCACTCATTCTCTCCCTCCATCCATCTCACTCCACCTCCTTCCCATCTCTCTCTTTCACTCTCCCTCCCCTGTCCCTCCTCCCCTACATTCCCCCTCCTCTATTCGGTGTGCTCAAGGGACGACGAAGGTATGCGGTGGCTCGTGGCAGTGTGTGAAGCTCGAGTGGTGTGCCTCTGTGGTCGTGTGTGCCCTGGTGAGGGTCGTGGTCGTTGGAGTCGGCTAGAGGATCACCGACCTGCGTTTCACAAGTACGTATCTCCAACCCCTGTAATAGAGAGCATGAAAATGGTAGAAATTGAGAGAACTACATGAAATCTAGGTAAATTTACATCCTTAGAATTTATTGTGAATTTATGGTGGAATTATGGGCATTTATGCTAGTGGTTGCAATTTGGATTGTTTTGACCCTTATGTCTTTGCGATTTTATAGCTGAATGCATTGTGAATGGATTTTGGTTTTGTTTGTTCGATTTTGGAGTAGACTCGAGGGTCTACATCTTATGTTTTTTGTGAGATATTTGGTGGTTGTTTGGGGGGTCCAATCGGAGCTCCCACTTTGGGCAATTTTGAACAGTAGGGTTTGGGCTCTTTTCTATTTTTCACAGAATTCGACAAATCGAACCATTTTGGTATGCCATTTTTCTGTCATATTAAGTCCTCTGGTCAAAATTTGGTCGTTTGATTTTGGACGGTTGCCTGAATCAGGAGATTTCAGTCGACCGAACCATTTTTGGTATACCAATTTTGACCTAATTCGGTCGATCGACCCAAATCGGTCTACCGAACTAGGGCTTTTTGTCACACTAAACTTGTTTTCGACATGCTGAATTTGGGCCCAAGTGCTTTTGTAAAAAGTGATTTCCATGGGATTTTCGGATTGGTTTGTTTTGTCCCATTGAGATGGAATTGTGGGCCATCAGTGGTGGTCCCTTGACACACCTGATGCGTCATTTTGTTGAGGTTTTGGAAGAATTTTCAAAGATATGATAATGTTTTGAAAATGATTTCAAAGAGATGAGTTGGTAGATTTGAAAAATGGTTTTCCTAATTTTCTATGTGTGGGCCGTGATAGTGTGGGACCGTGTCGTCGAGACTAGGGAAAGTGACGACATTCTTGGGTGGTCGGACGTGACTCCCTGGTTGAGGTTGGGGGTCGAGATACCTGAGGCTGAGGGCGTCGGGTCCTGGATGTATGAGACTCCTTGAGAGTTGTCTCGAGGCTACGGTTGTGGTCTACAGGTTGAGGTGTCTTGTGTCATGCTGGGGAGGTATGATACTCCTACTGTTGCTATGAGCACTGAGGCTTGAGTGTTGTCGGGTGTGGAGGTATGACACTCCCTCCTGAGCACCATGTGTGGATGACACCGTAAGGAGGCGTATCGTGTGGTGGCCAATGCGGGTGAGACACGTGCCATGTAGCTGGTTGCGTCCTAAGAGACATGACAGCCTTCCCAAGAGGGGTTCGCTTTTCTGTGGGTTCTCTAGAGAGGGAGAATCACGGGATGGTGAACGCTCCTGCACAGGGTGGTCGTCACCATGGCAGTGCAAAACTCTGTGGTCGCTCCTCGATAGATTGCGTGTAGCTAGAGTTTGGTTGCCTGGCGTCAGGCTTCCCGACTCACTATTTGTGGATTTGGCCATTAAGGGCTTTTACTTGTGGTTTTGGGCTGTTAGATCCCCGATTTTGGTTTTGTTCGGTGTGTGCCTGGTTTGTGAGGTTTTGAGGAAATAGTTTGCAAAATGAATTTAAAAGAAAAGTAATTATAATTTGCTTTTTGTGGTTTTCTTCGGGTGTGTACTGGGTGACTTCTGTTACTCATGCGTTTTCCTTGTGTTTTTGGTTTGTAGGTGTAGGTATGTAGAGGTTTAGCATAGTGCATATAGTTTGGAGTCTCCTAGCCGCACACACAGGTTCCTAGTAGTTTTATATCTTCTATTTGGCTTTGATATTCCAGTAGTTTAAATTGTTTTAAATTATCGTTGAAAATGTAGGGCGTAACAGCTTAGGACCAATTTGATTTGTTTTTTCTTGTTAGTTAGGAAAATGATTTATGGAAACTTGGAAATTAATGTACAACATAGAAAGTATCAAACTCAAACAATTTCCTCTCAAGTTGATAACATAGGTTCCAATTGGCCACTAAGGAACCAACAGAAGTGCTAGCCTCCGAAAAACTTGCAACACAATTGATATGACTTCACAGTGAAGCTCCACATGATATGAATCAACACCTCTAGCAATCCACTTGTTCCTTCTCAACCATTTGCACCACCATAAAGCATGTGGCATGCTCATCCAAACACTTCTCTTATGCCCAGCAATTGCACAAGCCTTACTCCAATAAGCCCAAAACACCTTCCAGTCATGGGACCTTCTAATGCTATCAAACTCCTAACCAACAATTAACCCCACTAGCAAGAAACCAAAGAACAGTCCACAGCAAGAAGCCACAAATTGACTTGTGAAGCAATTACCTCTCCTATTTATGGCAAGCTCTGTAAGGAAGCCATTATGAAGTATCTATGATGCAAAAAGGCTACAATGTATATCTTCCATAGGACACAAAAAGGCTACTGGTATCCATGTATATCCATGTATGTCATTATAGGAGATCTATGTGTGTCCTTACATGAGTTCCACAAAAAGGCTGCTAGTATCCATGTATATCTTCTACAGGAGTGTCCTTTCTTGTTATTGCCTCAGACTCCATGCCAAGATTTATTATATCATTTGGAGAAGATTTTGAAGGTGTAGGAGAGAAATCACTTTCACCTGCTTCATCATGGCTAGTGTTCACACTACTCTCCTTTGGTTTCTTGAATAAATGGTAGAGAACATATGGATCCTATATATCAAAACTGGTTGTAAGGATTAGGGCGAATTGCAAACTACAAGAGGACAATAGCCATAATATTTACTATATTAACTATTACTTTACATTTTTACACATTATGTTTAAAAAATGTGGCAAGTTATGAGAGACAATAACTATGGAATTTTACTCCATGCTTTAACATGATTTATCTAACTTGCACAAGGGGCACCTTGAAATCCATTTGAGAAGAAACTGTACCACATATGATCACATATATGCATCCATTTTCAATTTTCTGTTAGCAAATGTAGACACCCCGATTTTGAGGTGACTCATTGAAAATGCTCCAGTTGTTGCTTTGGATGTGACTGATCCTTGAACCAACCCCAAGCCCATAGCAAGCCCGTAGCCCAATTAGAAAGCCAAACAAGTAAGGGAGAGCACCTAGCTAGCACACTTCCCTAGCACACATAGCTAGCACACTTCCCTAGTAAACATAGCTGGCACACTTCCCTAGTAAACATAGCTCGCACACTTCCCTAGCACACATAGCTAGCACACTTCCCTAGCACACCTAGCTAGCGCACCTCCCTAGCACACATAGGTGGCGCACTTAGCCGACGCACATCCCTGGCGCTCACAACTTCGCATGCTGTGGGCTGCTGGCTTTCCACCTCCCATGGCAGTTACCTCCAGCAGCGAATATGCCATGGAATCTTCCAGGCTTTTTGTCTGCGAGGCTCTCCCCATTCCCATGAGTTACCCATGAGAATATCCTATATAAGGACCCCTATATGTAGCCATGAGAAGAGGATAGAAATCCTGAGTTGAAGGTAGAAATCTAGAATTCTGCAATTCTGCTCTGAGCTAGCTTCTTGCACGAGTCACATCCTCTGTCCAGCGACCTATATTCGTTTTCTGGAGCACTCCCTTGCATCCCAAAGCACCCTTGGTCCTTCCAAAGCAACAAGGATCTCTTTATCTCTGAAATATCGAGAGGGAACATCTTGAGAGGTAGGCCTTCCACCTCTTCTTCCTTTTTAGATTTATTTTCAGAAAACATGACAAAGCATGCTTAAACAGGTACGTGTAGACTGTTTCATTCCATGTTTTATGAAGTCTTCATAATAAACATGCTTATTCTTTATGCAAAATAATCTCCATGCTTGGCTTTGCTTGTGTTTCTAGCATAAAGCTTGCATAAGTTGTTTTCTTTTTATCATTTCTTTACACACAGTTTTGCCATGCATTTATGTATTATCGCACATAGAAGCATGCTTATGATCATCATTTTGATTGGCATTTATCCAGAACATCTCTATGCTTTGGCATTTTCCATGCCTTCATACATGAACCCATCAACTTGTTTTAATCCTAAAAGCATGATTTACATGATGATTTTCGATCCTATGCAT